>CAUYPO010012269.1:0-44839 GCA_963574435.1 Cheirogaleus major
ACCCCGCTGTGTTATATCCGATCTTTTTATACATATAAAACTACAAACTATACCTTGGTCTCTGTGTATTCTTTTATTTCTCTTTATCTCCTATCAATTTCCTTATCCTCTGTGGCGACTCCTATCTTAGGGACTTGGCTCCATGGGGAGAAGCAGCTGATCTCCTCACGGGCCTCCCTCAACTACTCCCCTGCATGTATGGCTGTGTCAAAATAGCCACTTCAAATGGGCATACTTTTATTTTATTATTTCTACCAAAATAATAGAAGTCACTTATGTCACAGACATCCCTGACCTTCAGGCGTCTTTGAGGCTCAACCTCTCTGTTATCCTATTCATGAGACTTTTCCAATCCCTCATTGTGTCCTTGACTCTCAGACTGGAGACCTAAGATTGGGGTGAAGTACAGGGACATAACAGGCATTCAGGGTAGGTTAAGATTGTTGGAAAACATGTCAGCATTGTCCCTAAAAGGAATAAAGATTCCTTAGGGAAAAGTCTGGATTTAGATGTGGCAGGAAATATGGAAGATGAATCATACCAGACATCTATCAAAGAATATTAGGATTGTTTCAGAAAGACTCAGGGGCCAACTTGAAGAGGGGACAAAGATAGGACAATCTGAGTATCAATGAGGACAACAACTAAAATGGGTGGAAATACAGCAGATATATTTAGCCCATGATTTCGTAGTGTTATTTTTTAAAGAACTAATTGGTCACCATTAGAAGACGCTAGGGAATCAATTTATCACCTTGGAAACTCGTGAGTATAGGGAAATAATCTATCATTTACCCTACATTTCTGATATTAACTAAAGCACTGGGAAACCAAAGAGTAGGTTAAATAAAGTTTCTCTTTACAGAAGTATTTAACCTAATTAATAATAATGGAATATTAGAATTAAACTATCATCATTTTGCAAGTTTTAATGAGCTAATGCAGTGAGCAAGACTTTGATCATGAGTGATTGCTATCATCATAAAAGAGAAACAACCCAAAATATCAATTACAAATTAATCTTGCCAAAAACCCCAAAGCTGAATCTAATCAATCTCGTAGATCCAATTTATAAAAGAACAGAGGAACGTATTATAAAATACTGTGGAGATCAACCAGCAAAATTGAAACTGTGAGAAACTCCGGAGGACAGACAACATGGAGTCTTTAACAAATAAATCACAAAGATAAAACAGAGAAAATCTATACATTAAATGTTACTTAAAAGATGTATTGACTAATTATAATGTGTGAACTTTATTTGGATTCTGACTGTAAAGGCAAAAGTCATGTTTTTTCTTGTTTTTCATTTTTATCTATGCTAGTACAATTCTTTTAGGATTATTTATTTCTAAAGAATACATCCAGTTAGTTTACTTTTTAATTACATTCATTGATGGCTTTCCATGATCTATAGTAAACCCAGGAAAGATTTCACAGTGCCCTACTTCAAGGAGGGGGTTATAAATGTGAACTTTAGGGAGGCTTCCTGGAGGAGGTACCAATCGATAACCGAAGAAGATGAAGAATATTAGAAAGATTTTCTGAGAAGGGCAATTGAATAGGCTCACTGACGTGAGCATTTTGTGTCGGGTTGGGTGGGAGGTTGGAATCTCTTGCAGTGGAAGGTCCATGTTGTGCAGCTGGAATATGGCGAGCTGTGAAAAGACCAGACCTGGGTCTGCGAGGAGTTGGTACTTGGTACAATGGGATTCATCACTGCACATTGCTTTTGCTCCTTAAGAATCAATAAGAGATGAGGCTTCCTGTCCTTTCACATTGCACATACTTCTTTGCTTTCCACATCATGGAATTCCCAGGTCCTGAAGGTCAGGCTGCAGCACAGACTCCCAGTTATGCAGCAGTTCTAATGCTGTGCCTTTCATAGTCAATCATACCATAATGTATCTTGACATTCCAGCTGAAAACTGATGGTTTAAATCACTAAATTATAACATTGCTCTTCTTGAGGTGGTGCTGAGGAAGCATCAAGTGTTAGGTATTAGGAATCTGAGATTGTTAGAGCTACAGGGAGGGACATCCTAACTGGCTAGTCCAGAGCCTGTGGATAAAACTACCCCAAAAAGTGAAGTGCAGGCACAGACTCTAACATGGAGGGTTGTAGTTAGAGTCAAAGACTGGCCTTGGCGTGCTTCCTGGAGTGAAAGGTGGTTCAGGATCGTAGAATGAAACACTTGCTTCCCTGACCCTCCACATTTGAGACGTGGTTGGCTCTATGATGCGGGAAGTGAGCCAGGAACAAGCGAGAAGGGGGCTATAGCACAACTGAGATAGGCTTGGAGGTAAACACATTATACATTCCATCTGTATTGGTAAGTGTGTGTGTGTGTGTGTGTGCGTGCATGTATGTGCGTGCATGTGGCCTAAAGGGTAAGAATCAGGCACAGCAAATTTGGCATTAGACTTATATGGTTGATTCTCTGCTTTCCCTCTTACTGGCCACGTGACTTTTAGTTGGCTATTAAGTTTGCCTTAGCCTGTTTCTTTATTTTTAAAATGAAATTATTATTGGCACATAGTAGGAACTCAATAGAGTAACTCACAATGAATTTTCTCAAAGCTTCAGTTGTGTCAAGGTCAAAAGGTGATCTCATTTCTTTGTTTCTGAACTTTCTCACCTTATTTAAACTGATGCAGAGGGTCAAATGAAAGCTCCTCTCAAACTCTTTTCTGCCAATGTTACTTTCGAAACATGTGAATGAATGAAAAGAAATACTGCAAGAAAATTGTAGAGGAGGAAAATGGTCATTGTGTTTTTCAAGGAACTTCTGTAAGAAACAAAAGGAAATGCAGCTACAGAGCCAGGGATAGCTTCCACTTGAGGGCATTTGGCTAGAATTGTCTATCATGAATCATGGGGCCAGGGAAATTATTCAGATGATGTGGTATATCCCTAGCTGTAGGATTTATTCCTCATTGGGTAAACAGGTTTATTGAGGAAAACTAGATGACAAATCAACCTACGCTGGTGCCATAAATCTTTATGCTTTATTGAGTTTACCAAAAATAATCAATTACTATACACACCTATTTGCAGCTAAATGACATGTTAAACTCTTTGTCATCTGAGACGCCTAAGACCCTTACAAGTCATTCTTCCCCCCTGTATATTTTGCTTTAATCCCTTTGGAATGCTTTAAACAAGGAGTTATCCAGCTGTTGATTAAACACTTCCCATGGAAGGGAACCCACCTTCTCCAAAGACAACCCCTCCCATTGATAGACATTGGTAGTTGATGAAAAGTGTTTTTCCATAATTTGAGCTGGGATCTGTCTCCCTAGAGTTCCACTATTGCCCCTGTTTCTATATTCTGGATTTCTCTCCAGATGTTTTGGTGTAGCTGTAAGGTCTTGCCAACACTTCTCCACTATGTTACTCCAACTGTTCTTCACATGGTATGTGTGATCTCAGTTTCTCTTCTTGTTTTGGACACCTCCTCAGGCCATGCTCCATACTTTCCTAAAGTATAATGGACATTACAGTACTAACATTTCTTATTTAATGGTGCTGTATATATTTTAATTAATGCTGCAACACCCTATAAGATAGATATTCTTATTATTCCTACCCTACAGATGAAGAAACTAAAACATAGGGTAGTTAAGTAACTTGCTCAAAGCTGGTAAGTAGAGGACCAGGATCTGAACCCCAGAAGCCTACATTAATAGTCTATCCTCTTGAACACTGTACAATTTTATTTCTCTGAATATAGTATTTCTAATGTCATCTTATTATTGCTAAGGATGACAAAACTATAACTTCCTTCTATTTATGTATCTTGAGGTCTTGATAACATTCTGATTGGTATGTTTGACCGTGATGTATATAGGGATTTGAAAGCCAAGAGTCAGATTCTGAAATGCTACACTTGCCTTAGGAAGACGAGTCAGAGGTGTTAGGTTTTATCTTGAAGATGATGGAGTCCTATTAAGCATTTTTTTCTTATTTTAAACTTCATCACACATTTTTAAGCAAGGGAGAAGCCACAAGATCATATTTACATATTTGAAATATTACTCTGAAGGTAGTGTTGAGGATAAATTAGAGTAGGATGAAACTATAAGAAGAGAACTGGATGATGATGAGAATAATCGAAGCAAGATCTGAAGCAGGTGGGGTGAAAAAAATGAAGAAATCTAGGCAGTGTTTAGAAGGTGAAAGAAAGGTCTACTGACTTTAACCAGTCTGGGGGATGGTGATCTTCCTACAGGTGTAGACAGCATGCTGCAGTTTGGCTTTTGTTCTTGGGAGCCCCAGAGGATAAAGTCACTGAGCTGTCCTTGATATCTTCCTGTGTCAAAACTCAAGCAAAATGATTCTAATTTTCTTTATCTTTTTGTCACTTGTAAATGAATTTGCATTGAGATACAGAATAACATGTTTGACAAAAGCCATATTCATCATATCAAAATGTTTCCCAAATAGCCTAGAAGGGGTGGCCATTTGTTTTAAAATGGACATGTCTTGCATAATATATCTGATGATGGTAAGTGATTATCTCTCAAGAGAAAGAATTTTTCTATTTTAAGAATGAAATATTTTTCATGTGAAAACCTGGGAAATTTATGTTCCAGTAAAATAATAGTTAAAAGTCTATTTTATCCAGAATATAAATGTTAGGTCATTCTTCCTCAATACTTTCTCTTAAAAAAGTTAATCTTTCAAAAAAAATTCTTTTAAACAGTTTCTGTGGGCTTTTCATTTACTGATGCATTCATTTATATAGCATTTGTTATATAACACATAGTAGGTGTCGGATACCACACTAGACGTGAAGGATTAATTCCCTGCTTTCAAAGAGTATCAGAAATATGAGAAGTCTTAAAAGATATCAAGTGCTTAAGCACAACCATGTAGTTGGTGATTTGGCAATGAATATTAATTGGTAAGTTGTTGACAATTTTTAATAGCCTGCTTATTTTTGTGTGAATTATATATTAGTTCTTGCTCCAGAAAGTCAAAATGCTATGATATGTCTCTGAACCTTAGATTTATTTCTAGTCTCAGACTATTAATATCACATGGTCTAAAGAAAAGTGGGCCTGGTTCTGACAGCAGTGCTGCACCTCTATTTGTGTAAAGATGGTTCTAGGACCACGTGTACTCACCAGCAAATTGGTATTAACTGACCAACATCTAAGTGGACATATAGGAGTAACATTTATCGGGTGTTGGGCAGGTGGAGGGGAGGGGATGGGTATATACAAACATAATGAGTGTGATGCTCACCAACTGGGGGATGGACACGCTTGAAGCTCTGACTCGAGGGGGGAGGGGGACAAGGGCAATATAGGTAACCTTAACATTTGTACCCCCATAATATGATGGAAAAAATAAATAAAAAACAAAACCAAAAAGAAAACAAACAAAAAAAAAGAGATGGTTC
Organism: Cheirogaleus major; assembly: GCA_963574435.1. Lineage (NCBI taxonomy): Eukaryota > Metazoa > Chordata > Mammalia > Primates > Cheirogaleidae > Cheirogaleus > Cheirogaleus major. Next base: position 5,409 of record CAUYPO010012269.1, read on the forward strand.
TAGGAGTACCAGTGGCCTTTGGAAGTTGAAATCTTTTGCTATCTTACAGAAGAGCTTCTAGTCAAAACTAAAGTCAAAGGGACAAAGAAAATACTGAGATGTTAGACAGAAGGAAGACACATTTTGCCTTTAGAATTGCACTAAGTTTTAAAATGATATTTTAACTGTTGGTGTAGTGTTGAGATATTGTCTCTATTGTCTGCTCATTTTGAATGACATCTTAAATTACAATTGGGGAGAGAAGGATGGTAAAGTTGTTCTAAGTTTGAATGTAGAAAAAGGAAGTTCCTGCATTTCCAGAAGCATTTTTTGGCAAGCCTATCACTGTTGTCTCCATTACAGTCCAGAATTGGGTCACCTGAGTGTGAACTTTTCCTCACTTTAGTTGCACAGGTCTGGCTTGGAATGTTTGCACCTCTCATGGAATATAAATGAAAGTAGAGGACTCATAGTCCCTTGTAATGGATTAGAGCTCAACTCTGTGTAACTTCTCACAGAGCCACTGTCTTAGAACATTTGATTCCTTAAACTCCAATTATTTCCTTACTCACTTGCTCCAGATTTAACAGATTCCTCAAGACTATGAGATGGAAACAAAGTAATACGTGGAGCAGGTACCTGGGGTATAGAAAGTACTTTATAAATATTTTTTCTATCCTGCTTTTTCTGTTTTTTTTTCCCACCCTATATCTTTTCAAGGCTCTGTCTGAATAGAGGTATAGAAATGAAAGCTAGGACTGTCACCGCTATGGTCTGAAAGTCCCCCGAAAGTCATGTCCTGAAACTTACTCACCAATATTAATAGGTGGGGCCTTTAGGAGGTTATTAAGTCATAAGGGTGGAGCCCCAGTGCATGGGATTCAGCCCTTTGTAAAAGAGGCCTTTCACAGCCTTCAGCCCTTTCCTGCCCTTCTGCCTTCTGCCCTGGAGGATGCCATCGTGAAATGTTTTCACCAGTGGAGCAGACCCTCACCAGACACCAAGGCTGGAGCCTTGATCTTGGACTTCCCAGCCTCCAGAGCTGTGAGAAAAATAAATATCTGTTTTTTAAATTACCCAGACTGTGGTACTTTGTTACAGCAGCACAGACTAAGACAGTAACTGAAGCAGAAAACCCTGTACGGAAATAACTTTGAGTTAATATTTTTCAATAAAGACACACTGAACACTTGGTCTGGGGCTGAAATGAAGATATAATAGCTTCCTGTCTATAAATGAAAACTAGTGAATGGACAATACCTTACCTCATGCAGCTTGGCAATTATTTCAACAAGAGAATGTGAGGTGTCATAAACCTTTGGAAGAATGTCTCTGCTGAATTTCTAGAGTCTTCAAAAGGAACATTGATCTAGAGTACGGGTTAGTGGGTAGAGGGGGGAGGACGAGGTGGCGAACATGCATATATGGTAATTTCCAAGACATGCACATTCTCCTCGTTGCATTCCTGTAATGATCCTGTTTTGAATGTTTAAGTGTCCCATTCTGTTAAAAACACATTTGACTGAACAAAGGGAGTAAAGCCTATTTGATTATTTTGGACCCAGACTCAAAAAGGGGGAAAAAGCAAGCTTGAGATCATTGAGAATTTACTGCTATAAAGAAATAATCTTCCATGCGAATACATAAAGGTCATATGGATTGGTAAGAAAGCAGTAAAGGAGGAGTAAATTGCAAGAGAATAATGAATGGGAAATAAAATGTGTATAGTATGTATTAAGATCAGAAATCAGGACTCTGTGAGCCTCGAACAAAGGGAGGACTACAGGACTTTCCTCCTTGTTCCTATTTCTAATTCAGAAAATAGCAGCCACAACTGATGCTCTGGAAGCAGCCTGCCTGGACACCAAGATGCCCTGGCCCATGACAGCTCCCCTCTTCCCAAGTGCAGACTACATAAGGGAGTTCCACAGAAAAAAGTAATAGAGGCCTTCTCTTTCTGGTACGGTCAACAATGCTCAGAGCTTTGACGTCTTTGAAGTGACAGTAGCAATTGGTATGAATATTGCTGACTTTGTGTTCCAGAGAAACCACAAGGGAGTTCAGGTGGAAATAGTCCCCTGGCTGGGTACAAGACACAGTAACTAAGGACTAAACCAAACTAAGAAAAAAAGTGACTGCCATCAGGTAGACAAGACACCTACCTACTCCTATGTGCTCTAATTCTTTAAAACTTAAATAAGTCATTTTTAACAAGTATTTATTGAGCACCTATTATATGCAAGGCACTGTCATCTGCATTAAGAAACATACCAGACTATAAAACAGATCCCCATAAAGCTGAGTTAAACACAATGAAATTGTAAACATTTGACCATTTTTTACCTACATAAAAGGGAGTTTCATATGGTTCAACCAATACATTCAAGAAGGGATAAAGAAATAAAGATAACTAAATAGGACTATATGTATATTACGTTGGCTGGTGATAATGCCTTCTAGCAAGGTACTCAGGGTGAGAGGACACTGTGGGAGGAGGGGTCGATAGTTTCTATATCAGCGGCCTCATTAATATACTGACATTTTGGTGAGGAACTGAAGGGAAGGAGGTAATGAATGTAGTCAGAGGTAAGTAGGTAAGGGATTATCATGAGGTAAGGAGGTGAGGGGTTTGGCCATGAGGTGAAGAAGTAAAGGATTACACACTCAAGGCAGGAAAATGGCAAGTGTAAAATCTCTGAGGTAGGGCTTTGAGCATCATGGGGACATGGTCAGTATGGATTTTAATGGAGTGGCTCTGGTGAATGGGTTGAGAATATAGTGCAGAGGGCAAGGGTTGGAGCAGGGAGACCCGTTTTGAGGTTGTAGAAAGAGCCAGGACAAGAGATAACGGATTTGTGGGGCAGTAGGTAGCAGTAGAGATACTGAATATATTTTGAAGGTAGGGTTGACAAGATTTACTGAGAGTTGATTGTAGGGGGTGTGAGAAAAAGAAGAATCAGGGATGACTCTAAGGTTGATATTGTGATTTTGCTGTTATCAGGTAAACATGGATAATTATTATATAATTTAATGAGCACTTATATTCCTTAAGATGAAAGCATAACTGACTAGATTTTGTGCAATTGGTTTTCCCAAGAGTGTCTGTTAGACTTATCCTGTGCTTACAGGCATCTCTATTCATTTACCCTAAGAGTAATCCTGGCACCATAAGACATAAAAGCTAAGAGTCAAACAGATCTGGGTTCTGACACTGCCATTCAGCAGCAGTATGGGATATCTCTCCTGGAAGCCTCAGCTTCCTTTGTTAGGTGAAGCTAATATTAATAAAACTACCTGCAGTGCTGGCTGTGGTTAAATGAGATAATGCATGTAAAGTGTCTGGCAATAAATGCTTTATGTAAATGTCAGTGATAGTAAAATGTGTACAGACACTGTCAGAGTTGTTGGCAGCCCTTCACAGCACTTTCACATATTTTATTTGGGTTTAACCTCTGAAGCTTTTTCACTGAGAATCATTTTTTTGGTGGTTTACTTTTTTACATTGATAAAAATAATAGCAAACCTGGCTCAAAAATTTCACTAAAAATTGGTCACACTTATGAAGTAAAAGTAATCAAGTGACAACTGTGCTAGGTCCTGTCTGGTTCCTGGACCCTGCACAATGCTACACTTGGTCCTCTCCTTCTGTCCAGTCCAGACTTGAGGCAGCCCCTCTTGACCAGCAGTTTGGTGCTCAATATTGAGACAACCTGATGCTCCTGTCTCTTGTATTTCTAAGTAATAGAAACTAGATTTCTGCCTCGATTGCTGCCAAATTCCTGTACATGTAACCTAAATATGATCTTCTGATCCTGAGAATTTGAGCTCTACCTTATTCCTGTCATAGCTCTTTCAGAGCTTGGAACTTGGTTCTTAAATATCTGCTTGGTTGACCAGTCCCCAGTCAGGTAACTACAGAATTTAGTGCCCAAACTGGACACTTGTAAGAGTGAAATGAGCTATTAATTATGCAGGAGCAACCCTATCTACAACTATGTAACCACATGTCAGGATTTGCACAGGGCAGTCCAATTTTTGGCTGTTGTTTTAGCATCCCATTGGTATTCCCTTTCACTCTCAAATTGTCATGATTTGAACAATAAATTGTATGAATTACTGACTGAGTTACAGACAAATGTCATTCTGTTAAAAGCTAACTTTATCAGAGCCTGAATTCCTATGTAGTACAAAGATCTGTTTCTAAATTGTACTCTGGTCTGTTACATGATTTGCATATTCTAGCATCAACAGAGTTTGGATTGCTATAGCTTTATGGCATGTTTTGATATATGGTAAGACTAGTCCATCACTGTATTTGTTTCCTGCTAAAAATTTCTTAGCTATTGTTCAGCACTTATTCTTCCACATGAACTTTAGAAACAATTGGTCACATTTATATTTTAAAAACCTTCTTAGGGTCTTGATAGGAATTTCTCTGAATTTTTAGAATAATTTGGGGAGAATCAACATTTTTATCAAATCAAGTGTTTTTGTACTTCCTGCCTTCCTGCCTGAATTATTGTTAATGCTTACTGTGAATTTGCAATTCTTATGCTCTATCCACCTTTTGGGATACCCACTGGTAGGATTTGTTGCCTTTCTCCAGTAGTTATTATTTTTACCACATTGCTGGATCTCATTTGCACAAACTGCACCATCTTTTGGTGTGTTCATCTGGGTCAGACCCCACTACTGTCCCGTCCTGGCAGAAGGGTGCTGGTCTTTCCCACTTCACCCTGTCCTGGTGTAAGAACTAGTCATATAGGGACAAACCATAAGATATGATAGAATGTATTATACTTTCATTAAACACTGCATGCTTTTTGCATTCTCAGTGAACCTAAAAATGCATTTATATACTTTAATGGGAAAATAATGGCCAAAATATCAAATGGTTCCAGTGAATTCAAGGTAAATCAAAGACCATGCACACCAGGAGCGAAAAGCTAAATTGATAAGGTCAATGAAGGAAGGTACATTTGGAAAACTGAAGGTATCTTGCACTGCAAGTGGCAGGCTAACTTTTAACAGATGGTGTAAATGTAAGAGTTTCTTTCCCAGAAGGGAGCTGGGTGGTGTTCATTGGGTTTGTTCTGCTTTGAACATTAGACAGCCCGTTTGGGTAACTGTGGATATTGCTGTCACTTCACTGCTCAATGTTAGGACATCATTGGGCATCCTTCCTTTTTAGGTTTCACTCATGCAAAAATAAGAGAAATGTGTGAAAGTGAGAATAACCAAATTGATAAGTCTGGCTTAGATTTTATTTGCTCTGTGAGGTAGATACGTGGCTCTTTTTATTATGGTTACTGTTTAGGTGAGGGGAGCTAAGACACTAGTCAGTAGGAGCCCTGAGGAGAAAATGCAGACCGGCTGCCTGAGAAGCAATTGCTCCTTGCCCCTTCCTAGAAAAGGCAGCGCTCCTTTAAGGACCTGACCTGGCAAAGTAGGTGTCCTGAGAGCAAGGCTTCTTGACCTTTGAAAATCCATATGTCCTGTGGTGCTTTTCATTCTATTTCTGCCAGCCAAGAAAATTTTGTCAAGTTTTACTTTCTGTAATATATATTATAGAAAACCAAAACATACTGAATATACATTTTTTTCCAACCATCTGTTTGATTTGAGATCACTGTTTAGAGTGCAGCATATAGCCTTCAACTGCTCTGAAGATTTAAAACTCTCAAGGGTGCCATAATTTGCAAGATGGGAACTGTGATGGTGAGTGGACTAGACTGGGAGGGGAGTAAGATGATCTCTGTTTTAAGAAGTGGGCGGAGGCCCAGAGGAAGTAGGCTCAGGCAGATGCTCAGTAATTAAGGCAGCACAGGGGTTGGGGGCAGCAGATGGCCCAGGCATCAGTGGGGAGTCCAAGAGCAGAGCAACTGCCTAATAAATAGTTGCTAAAAGAATCTTCGAATAAATTGTTCTGGGGGAATCTCTGTACTTAAATTCCTATCCACATGCAGCGAGTAGTGGGGAAGATATCATTCTGGCTAGAGCCAGTCTGGGCAACGGCCAAATGCAGATGCTGCAGTCATGGTGATGCAAACGACCAGGTCAAAGGAGAAAGTGTCTCCAAGGAAGTCTTGACCACTGGATTGGACCAATGTGAAGTGTGTGTGGCTAAGAAGTGCCTTGTCTCACGGCTGAAGAGCCACAAACCTGCATATAGCCCTCAGCCTTGGGTTGTGGATGTCAAATTGTTCTTGAATGAGACTTCAAAGGTGAGGAGAGAGAGAAGATGAAAGGAGACCAATGGTCATAGCTGTGGCATCTGACCCTAAATCTGAAATCAAGACCTAATCTCTAGTACCATGCACAGGGGCTGTAGAGGAATGAAGAGGATGTTTGGAGCATTGGCACCTTGTACAATAAGTTCCTGCCTTTGGTGTTTCTTCAAGAGTTTTACACATATAATTACTTTTTAAGTGTTTGATTCGTGTTACTTTTTGCAATAACATCTTGCTAAAACTAGCCACAAGATGGACCAGACTTATTTGGGCTCTAGAGAATATTGATTACTTTTTTAAATATGAAAGAATATTATACAGTTGAAATCTACTCTGTTATTTTCCCTAGGTCCATCTCTCCCTCTCACTCCTTGAAACAGCCAAAAATCATGAATTTGATTCATATCTTCCCAGTTGATGTTCTTTATATAATATAGCTTTGGCTGTTTCATAAATGCATAATACATACCATTTGTTATGTGTATTATTTCACCACATTCTTGTTTCATTCAACATTATGTTTCAAGATCTACCCATTTTGATACATATTGATTCTTTCGTTTTAATGCTATTCCTTTGAATGAGTATACTACAACTAACTCTTTGTTTGTCTGCTGATGGACATTTAGATCAGGGCCCCCCAACCTTAGCACTACTGTCATTTTGAGCCAGATAACTCTTTGCTTTAGAGAACTCTTCTGTACATTGTAGAATGTTTACCACCATCTCTGGCCTCTACCCACTAGATGCCAGTAATACCAATTGTGACAATCAAAAACTGTGTCCAGATATTTCCCATGGAGGGCAATGCACACATTGAGAACTATTGCTTTAGATTGTTTCCAATTTTTCACCATGACAAGCGGTGATGGTCATGTTCCTGGTGTGCATATGTAAGCCTTTCCTTAGGGTAAAAATCTAGAAGGAGAATTGTGGGGTTTAGAGTGTGTAGATTGTTAAATTACTCTCCAAAATTATACCAGTAGCATAACACTCTTTTAAAACAAATCTAGAACCAAAAGTTGAAGGGGTTCTAACATTTACAGAATAATCATTACATGCGAATCACTGTAAATTCTTTACAATAACCAATCCAAGGCTACAATTTTACCCTGATTTTATGAATCATGGAAAGAGATGTTTGTTATAGTCTCCTTCCTTAAAACACTTAAAATCTAGGTAGGGAGACATGGCAGAAACACACGGAAAGTTAAATAACAAAATATGAAAATAAATAGCAATTGAAGATAATTATGCAATGTCACAAGAGAGAGTTAGGTGAACTGCCAAATCACATGTATATGAACAGTGTGACAGGGCCTTGGAAGAGGAGCAGTGTCTCTGTTTTTCTGAGGAGGCGAGGGAAGTCTTTTCATAGGAGGTGGGATTTGAGATGGATCTTTCTATTTCAATAGGATTTGGACAGGCAGAGACAAGTGGAGATGTGGATAGATGTGAAGAGGTAGAAAAGCATGAGGAGTATTGTCGGGAGGGTGTGTTGGAGAAGAAAGAAGGTCTTATATTAAGAAGAAAGGAGGGAGAAAGGGACAGAGGAAGGTAGTCTCTGAAATGGAATATTTGGAGTAGGAAAGATAAGACAGTTCATGTCTAGCAATCGCCATCTTCCCAATAGAAATAAGAGAAAAGGCATTTAATTAAATGTGAGGAGAGCAGAGATGGGATCAAGGGCTTGATGAACAGGGAGAAGGTCTGGAATAGCAATTTTTAAGGAATTCCAAGCACTAGGGAACAGACAGGTGATTAATAAAAGCATTGTCTTGTATAAAACCTGAAAGAATACAATTTTATCCCCGTCTCTCCAAATGCACATATGTGTGGACATTCACACACACAGGGACACACAGACGCACGTACACACATTCTAGCAGAGCTGATCTAGAAGCCCAAGTCAAGCATTTGTTGAGGAGGTGGGTGGGGTTGTGAAAGGATTGGTGACAGGTTGTGTAGGAGGCAAGACAAATCATGTTCACTGAAATAAATGCCCTTTTCTGATCGCCTATCAGGCTCCCTTTAGAAAAATAAAGAAGAAAAGGTAGAATGTGACAAGTCAACAGGAAATGGGAGGTGATTGTATTTCATGAAACAGAAAATGAGCAAGGCTGTGACAAGTGTCTTCTTACTCACTCACCCCATGTCTTAAGGAGGCAGAGCAGAATAGCTGGCCAATGACAGGCATCGTTTTCTAGTGCGTCGTTGATGCCACATGTGTGTTGTCGCCACAACAGTGCCCGTTAGAAAAGAAAGAGTGGACCCTAGGAGTTCATGCCCCGTCTCACATGCTAGGGTGACTACTTGGTGCCTACTTTAGAAGAGGACACACCACTTTTATCTGATTAATGAAGTATAATTTGAGAGCAGTAAAGGTACAATTTAGGTTGAATGTGTTCATACTTTAATTTAGTGAGGTTTCCTATACTACATTATTCATTACAGACATCAAAGAAGAGTGATAAATATGCTGTTTCTTTTTCTTGCTTTTCTAAATTTAGTTTATTGTTCTTGTTGATTGGTTTTCATAGGGTCACATGAAATATTACAGTTCACTTGTATTGGTTCAGTTATCTGAGTGAGTTAAGTAGCTATTTAAATATGCTTTGCTTCTACTTCTATTTTCTCCTGTGGCTAACAGAATGCTTCGGGGCAGGAGACAGGTTTTATTTTATTTTTTGGTAAAGTTTAGTTTCAATATATGCATGTCATTCTGGCTAATGCAAGTGTAAAAACTCGTAGTGCTTATAATGTGGATTGTTCTTGCAATAGCACCAATCTTAAGAGGATCTGCACTGGGCATTAATACTCAAAATAATTAGTTGTTCTGAGCCTCATTCTTTGACTCAAGGTAGTACATTCATGTATGACAGGGATAGGTTCTGAGAAATGCACCATTAAGTAATTTTGTCTTTGTGTAAACATCATAGAGTGTACTTACACAAACCTAGATGGTATAGCCTACTATATGCAGGCTTTGTGGTAATAATGTATTGTTCCTAGGCTACAAACTTGTTCAGCATGCTACTGCACTAAATACTGTAGGCAGTTGTAACACAAGTATTTGGTAAGTATTTTTGTATTTAAATGGTAAGTATTTTTGTATTTAAACATATCTAAACGTAGAAAAGGTACAGTAAAAATACAGTGGTATAATCTTTATGGGACCACCATCCTATATACTAAAATGTCATTATGAGGTACGTGACTATATTATGTTGAAATGGTAGGGTAGGGTATTAAGAAGTTTTGTTTTTTGGGGTGATACTTCACAAAAAATCTGTTTATACTTCAATGTGTCACCATGCTCCTTGTTATAATGTTCATTTGCACAAAGATCAAAATGTGCAAAGTCATTTGTTTTTAACACATGGGATATGTGTTTGATTGATAAAATGGCAAATGGTGTGATTGATAAAGTGCTAGACTATGAATCAAAAAATGGGGGTTTAATTCTTGCTCCTTTATTTACTGTCTAACCTCAATTGTTTAGTTTTCTTGAGCTTTGTTTTCCTTGCCTATAAAATATTCTTGCTCATGGCTTGCATTTTATAGTGATTTTCTGCTTTAAAACAAGTTTGATATATGTCACTCTATTTAATAATGACAACAATGTTGAATGCTAACGTAGTCACTATTAGCCCCATTTTTTCAGATGACTAAACTGAGACACTGAGGGCTTTTCCAAGTCATGCCACTAATAAATGACAGAATTATAGTATGACCTACAATTTTCTACTTCCAAATAGAATATTTGTTCCACTACTCCACAGTGGTGTGTTTGGCTTAATTCTTTGATCTGAAATGGCTGAATACTAAAAGATATGATCTCATCTTGCTCTTCACCTCAGCCAATGTCTCCCACAGTCCCATCCTAAATTGTGTCATTGCCAGCATCTACACCATCCCAGAAATCTTGATTTCAAGCATCCTACTTCAACAGCACTCACTGGAAGCTTATGTTTTCTAAGATTTTCTATGTAACAGTTTTTTGATCTTACCAAATCTTCCAAGCCAATGACTCTGCCTCTTTTCATTATCCATTGACCTCTGACCTCTTCTCTTTGCTGCTTTTTATTTTTTTACTTAAATTTATGTCTAAGTCTTTCATTATAATCCCTCCCTTGCAGTCACACTAACTCCTCTGCCTCACTTTCCCTTCATGTCCTTGTCCGACTAAACCCCAACCTTGGGTGAAAACAACTATCCATCTTTTCTGCTTCTGTATAGTAGCAGTCAAACTTCACTGAAGAAAATCACAAATCCTGATTTAATGGTTTCACATTAAAGAATGACTATAAATTTCAAATGGCACTCAACCACCACCTGCAGTTCTCTAGCGAGTTCAATTTGTCTCTCTTCAAAACAATTAATTCATATATTCACCTCTATGATGCATGACAAAAGTATTGAAAAGATGGAAAAATGGCTGAATTTATGTATTCATGCAATCATGACTGACAAAAGTAAGCATAGTGGACAGCATTGTTTTGAGGCTGGAAGCCAAAGAAATTTATATTCATGTTACCAGAGTCAGAGAAATGTTAAACTGTTCTTGACTTGTGTTTTATTATAAAGAAATAATGCATATAATTATTTGTGAAAAATATATATTAAATAACATGTGATTAAACAGAAACACACACAAAACAAGGTTTTGTATTAACTGGTTGACAAAAGTGTCATGATCAGAGGCTCACAGAAACCTAACTCTATTTTTCCTAAAGGAACAATGACTAATTCTGTGTTCATGTGACTTTATAAAACATAACTAATGCAAATAATGAGAACCAACTGTATATATATATATATATATATATAGAAAGAGAGAGATAGATGGCTAGATAGATACACACACTTTGTCTGTCTAGCCACGCATATGTATGTATACATAAATGGAAAATATATGTATATGTACTTTTATATACATATATTTTATTAAAGTGAGATCATACTTTTCACAATTTTTTAATTTCCTTGTTTTCTACTTTAACATTTCATCATTACCATCTTTCCAGTTGAATTGATTTCTGTCATGTAATTTTTAATGGCTCCATAACATTTATTCCATTTTATGAATATACTAAATTTTCAGCCAGAAAGTTTGTGATAATATATACCCTCCTCAGCAGTGCCTAGATCCAGGCCCCAACTGAGAGTATTGTCTTGGCAACAGATTTTTAAATGCTTCCTCATTTCACTGTTTTGCTTCCCCATCTATGGCTAATATAATTTTGTTCTAACCTTGGGTTACCTGAAATACAATACTTTAGGCTTGAGGGTAATCTTGACAAGTTTCTGTGGCTTTGACAACAGTATTGGGTGCGACTCAGAAGAAGGTTGTATTGTAGTTGGTATAGCCATGCCCAGAAGTCAAATATCAAATAGCTAAGAGATTTTTAAAAAGTGAAAGAATAGTAACTCGGACAGCTTCCTATGTGTAACCGAGAGAATATCAAGAATTTTTCTACCCAAATAATCTCATTGTCTGCCCCCAAATTAATGTTTGAAATAGTTTTGACAAAACTGAAAATATCATAGCAATACCAGTGACATTTTGGTTTACCTGCTTGATACAAAAGGGTGGCTATGATCCCATTGGTGTTAAAGATGTTTCTGTTCTTAAAATGATCTCAACCAAAAGGCAATATATGAATATACATTTCCCCACTCTACAATAGGCTTTAAACAAAAATTCAAACAGATTATAACTTTTAGAGGCTCAAACCTGAAAATAGGATGGTGTTTTCCACCCCCAATATTAGTTGAAAATAAAAATAATGCTAAACTGTAAAATAAACATCAGGAAGTTTGCACTAAGATTTTTCTCATAATGGCTATTTTGCAGCCTTTTATTTTCAGAATGTCAGATTCTTCCCTGGAGCATTTGTTGGGTGCCCTGATTTGCAGGTGCCCAGGCATGTCTCCCGTCACTGCAGTCCCAGATGGAGGAGGTGCTGACATTGCCTGCTGCAGACACGGTGATCTCTGAGCTGTTGGTCATGCTTCCTTTCTTCTGATGCTGGCGTTAGCATCTCTGGGATGCGGTAGGGGAGCCTAATGTGTGCCTGCCAGAATGGGGAAATGGTCCATCTGCTCTGCACTGGGCTTTAATTTCATTGCCAATGATGGCTGCAAGGCAGATGCCCAAAACAGAGTGCACAACAGCACTCAGAAGCTGTGGGAGAGGAACTTTAGTCAGTCTGTTTATAGCCCATAATCCAGAATGAGGACCAAACGTGCTAAACAGGCTGTCCCTGAAGCTGTGGGGGTCTATGCAGTCCCAACCAGATGGAACTGGCTTGGAAGCTGGGAGCATTCAGTTTCTAGCCCATTGATGTTGCTACATGGTGGTGTGACCTTGAGCAAGTTCCTTCACCTTCATGCTTTGTTATAGCAAAGTGTCATCTATAAACTGCAGATTAGAGAATGTCCTTTATCTATCTTGCCTGGCTGTTGTGGGGACACAAGACATAACAGCAAATCTCACTTATTCATCTGAGTATAGCATAAACGCTGCCTCCTCTGTGGTCATCTGAAGGGCACTCTGATTCCTTGAACTGGATGTAATCTTTCTTTTTGAATTCTGCTGGCATTTTATTAGCATCTCTCTTTGGACACATAATAAACACATTCACAAACATTTATGAGATGTGGCCACTTTATTTGAGTTACTATTCTAAATACTTCATTGGTGGTGGGAAAAGAGGAGTAGTGGGATCAGGTACAAAGATAAAAAATTAAGTCTTGAGGATTTGCTTTACACATAATATGAATTAAAATGGAATTAGTATGTTGAAGAGATGTCTGCACTTTCATGTTCATTGCAGCATTATTCACAATAGCCAAGATTGGAACCAACCTAAGTGCCCATCTATGGATCCATGGATGAAGAAAATGTGGCACATATAAACGACGGAATACTATTCAGCCATAAAAGGGAGAAATACTGTTATTTGTGACAATGTGGATGAACCCGAGAACATTATGTTAAGTGAAATAAGCCAGGCACAGAAGGACAAACACCATATGACCTTACTTACATGTGAAATCTAAAAACATTGAATTCATAGAAGCAGAGAGTAGGATGGTGGCGGAGGGAGGGAGAATGGGGAGATGTTGGGTAAAGGATACAAAATTTTAGTTAGGCAGGAGGAATAGGTTCAAGAGATTCATCATACATATGGTGAGTAGAGCTAATAACAAAGTATTATATACTTGAAAATTGGAAAAAAAGATAAGTGAGTTAATGAATATGTTAATTAGTTGATCTAGCCATTCCACAATCTCTACATATATCAAAACACCATGTTTTATACCATAAATACATACAATTTTTAGTTGTCAACTTAAAAAAATTACAAATAATCTTTATTCCAATCGATTCTTTCCCAATAACTTCTCCATTCTTTCATGAGGGAGCCTCTGCCTTTAACACTCCCTTGGCTACCTCAAAACATTTACCAGGGTTCCCCATAGGAAGTAATGACAGCATATTGACCACTTTATGGTGCCGGGCATATTTCTAATGCATTACATGAATTAATTTGCTCAGTCATCATTCCAATACTATTCTTACCCCTATTTTATAGACAGGATGAGAAAATGGCACAGAGGAGTTAAGAGTCCTGCCTGCCCCAGGTCACCCAGCCAGTGTGTGGCAGAGCCAGGACCCTCTCCTAGGCAGTCTGACTCTGCAGAACACTAGTGATCACTGTGGTTATCTCCTGTGGTAGATAAGGCCCAGAAAGATTTGTTGAATGGATGACTGATGAGTGTTAGAGTTTTTTAAAAAGTGTAAAGCAGTTTATAAGTTTAAGTCATTATTGTTGCTACAAACATGACTATTACTATGTAATTGCAATTGACATTTTATAGCATTTTTTGGGGAAAGAAATCTCAGCATTCTACTTTTGATGTTGGAGCTCAATAACATATAGAGAGCAAGCCCCTGATCAGAGAGTCAAGCAAACTTAGTATAAAATGCAAGTTCAGCAGTAGGAAAGCTACAAAAATGAAGTCCTTCTTTCTTATCATCATCCTTGGCGCCATGGTATTTAAGCTAATTCTGTGTAACTTTTGATTACTGGCCTTAGCCCACAGTGATTACTTCCCCAAAAGACTATGTATGAAGTTTATCTTTTGTACTAAAATTGATTCTTCACTGACTTTATCTTTACCCTCAAATACACTGTTGTCAATACTTAAGTTAGATAATATAGTGTCATCTTTAATTTTCTTCAATTTGTGGCTGAATTTTGCTCATTATAAGTGTTTCTGAAAGATATTCCTTCTCTTCTACTCTGATTGCCATTAGCTTCAGTATTTCCGATTACACCACTGTAATAGGTTCCTAACTGGCATCCCAGGCTATGATTTGTATTTTCTCCAGTCTTTCCTCCAATTTTCCATTCTATAATTTACATTTATGACATATACATCTGATAATATCCCTTGTTAAAAGATATTAATGACTCCCAATTGCCTCCAAGATAGACCATAAACTCAGTCCACAATTTGGGCCCAACCTGTTCTTTGGACACCATCTCTCATCATACTTCCTTATTAATCCCATACACCATAGCCACACCGGACTGCTTACCATCCTGAATGGGTCATTTGCTCCCATGTTCCCAGGATGCACATCCTACCTTCTTGTCAAAAATTCCTTGCCTTCTCCACCTGTTAAAAAGTTTGATCTTCTTCAGGGTACAGCTCAAATGTCATTTCCTGATTACCGTGGGCTAGAATTTATTACTACTCCTAACAACTCTATGTTTATAGTTCCCTTATTTTGTTTTATATTTATAATAAACTGGAAACTCTTTGAACTTTAAAAAAAATATTCATCATTGTAGCTTGTGCAACACCTAACATCGTTGTCCTATATTTTTTAGCTCTTTAAATATGTAGGGCTCATTTCCCCATATAGACTGTAGGTCTTTGGCAGGCAGTGATCACTTACAACATGGGTCAGCTTCTGTATTTGAGGTATTGGTTAACTTTAAATTTGCTTCTACCAGTTAACCTGCTTGTGTAGGTGACCAAAAGAAAGCTATTAACTCTAATTCCTTCTTCCAGTGATTGGTGTGAAGGTTAAGAGACATAATATCTACAAAGCACTGGATGCATAGCAGAAGCTCAATAAAGGTAGTCATTGACTGCTTGCATTATGGTTGAAGTTGGCACATCATTTTATGTTACAGAGACTTGGCATGAGCCGTCCAGCCTCAGGGATTGATTGTTTCCCGTAATAAAACATGTGTGCAGTTTCATTCTACATACTCACCAAAAGAACATTTCTCCTCCCCTCTTTCCCATTTTACCTTCATGTTTGGCCACCATGTCTCCATTTGCTCTAAAATAGATAGTCTATTTAATAGTGTCTGGTAAATGCTTTAAAGTTTGAAGCGTTTTTGTTTAATTATTATCCATTTGTCTCTAAATTACTTCTTTCTATTTCCTTGCTCTGGTCTTCTTGGAACATAGATGAAATCCTCAGTCTTGCAGAATACAATGCCCGAAGTATAGCAGGCAATAAATAAGTATTTCTGGACTCAATAAATGGGGAATAAGTGAATGGCTTCCATATTTCTGGTAGGCACAAAAACACAAATTATTTACTTCTGTGCGTTGTCCATATCAGTCATGCAAAACTAGCCTGGATTTCTGGGCAGCATATCTGGGAGTGTTTTTCTATCCTAGGGTAGTTTAATCTACTCCTCCCTCAAATAAAAGGTAGGTACATTGAGAAGAAAGTGCTGTGGTGTATGCAGGTAGAATTTAAAAGAACATGAACATTTCATGAAGCAGCAAATTAATTTTCCTGCTGGAGTTGATGAGGAAGTAACACTGTGGAATTGCTATTCATCTCTTTAGAACTGCTGGGGTGAAAAGTTCTCTCTCTTATTACCTAATGAGGCTGTCTTAAGAGCAGTGTGAAATCAGATTTCTTGTTGCAAAACCTGACCCTGTGGTCTTTGTGGGCATGGAAGTCTGTCTGGATGCTTCCGGGCAGTATGTGCTGAATGACAAGGTGAGCCTTCAGTGTCTTCTTCAGCCTGGATCAGATTTGATGAAGCCATGGGCAGATAAAATTAGCTAGGAAACTCCCCCATGTCTCAGGCCCTGATATAAGATGCTGCTGGATGTTCCCTTCAGAGTGGAGTGGCTGACTGGCCATTCTATCCCCTGAATCAATGGAGAGTGTTTTGAAGTTGAGTTGACTGAACAGTAGGTATTTTGTAGATGGCTGCCACAGACTGGAATAATACCTTGAGTTTATTATAAACAATGTCAAAACTCTATCTCCTTTTCCTTTCCTTCCCAAGATCCCTGAGTCTCCATGTCCTATTTTCCAAACCTTTTTTTTTTTTTTTTGTCAAAGTCATTAACTAATAAGACCATGGATCTTACTGGCAAAGTGAGTGGATTATGTTAATTCCCATTTGACTCCTTTCCAAGTGATTTCCTCAGCAAGAAGTAAAGAGTTCCCACCTGTGAGCTCTAGAAGTGGTCAATGGATGTATCTCTTTCTACAAATTTAGTGTCTCAAAGACACCTATTGTATTTAGAGGCAGATCCCCTATAGTCTACTGTGATTTTTCCGTCCATGCCAGTGGGAAAGAGCCCTTGTTTGAAGTCTTACATAGTTACTCTGGGTGCCATCACTAAATTAAGTTGGAAGAAAATGCTGAAGTGGTAAATTTAATCAGCTTTCCCAGAGGTTAGAAAGATTTCCAGACACCTCTGTCCTGACACATCTATCTTCCAATTTGTTCCATTTGGCTGTCCCAATTTCACCCCAATTTACCCCTTGCTAACACTTGAAATGCTGCCTTTAATTAATTCTCTGCACTCGGAACTCTGAGCAATGCCAAGTTAGGTAATTATCCAAGTGTATTGCTTTAAACATTTCCTAGATGCAAATTATGAAAATTCTTGGTGAATGCCAGCATCAGATCTTCAAAGACTTCGGTTCCCCCTCCCTCCACAGAACTGTTCTGGGGAGCGAGAAGTGGCTGGTACGAAATGAGCAGATGGCATGGAACAGTATCTTGATGAAGTTTTCTCTCCCAACTAGCAGACAGGTGTCCATAAACATCCTCACTGACTTTATTTAAAAAGTGGGAAGATTCAAAGGAAAGTTGTAACCAGCTTTTGAATTAGTTGGACTAGAATTGTTATTGGATAAATTCTCTTAGGTCACTAAGGGCTTATAGCTTTGTGGTAGGTGTTCCCATGTGAGACCAGATATGATTACCATGGATGCCAAATGTCCTGTTATAGTGGAAATTTGTTTTATAAAATGTCTTTCATGAGTAAAGGAGGGAAAGAAATAACCTTTATTGTGTTCTTTTTTCTGCAGGCATTCTGATATATATATATATATTTTTTTTTCTCAGTAACTTATTATTTTTTTATTTCAGCATATTACTGGGATACAAATGTTTAGGTTACATATATTGCCTTTGCACCCGAGTCAGAGTTTCAAGCGTGTCCATCCCCCAGACAGTGCACACCGCACCCATTAGGTGTGCATATACCCATCCCCTCCTCCCTCCCATCTGCCTGACACCCAATGAATGTTATTACTATATGTGCATTCTGATATATAATTTTTTATAACAACTGTGTAATAGACATTAATATCTCTTTTGCTTTTTTATTTCAGCATATTATGGGGGTACAAATGTTTAGGGTGCATATATTGCCTTTGCCCTGCCTGAGTCAGAGCTTCAAGAGTGTCCATCCCCCAGATGGTGCACACTGTACCCAATCTCTTTTGTTAAAGATGAAGAAATTAAATCACAGAAAGGAAAGTAGGAGATGACAGAGGAAGGGTTTGAACTCAGGTCTGTCAGACGCTCCAGCCATACTGTTTCCATTAAACCACACTGCCTCTCAGGCATTTGATAAATAGCGTTCAGCCGTTAGTAAAGTCATTAATAAAGTTCTTTGTGTTCCCCTTGAGAACACCAGGAGCCATTTGTTTGTTAAACTGAGATCTCCTTGCTTTGTTGCAATTATAATTACCTGTCAGTAATAGATAAATTTCTTGAGTTTCTTAAGTATAAGCACTTGTCTTGCCTTTCCTAGCAGAGGACATGTCTCAGTCAATATTTCAACATAATGGACATGGTGTCACCAAGACACAAGGCCTGAGGATAGCTAAGAAATACTTTGTGTTCCAAAGTAACTTCAAGTGTTCTCGATTTTTAATAGCTAGTTTCTCTTTGTGCATGTTAATCTAAAACTGTTAAAAGCCTAAAGCTCAGAAAATTTCCCGCAGTCTTGGGAGAAAAGATATGTACTAAAGTCCAATCTCTTTATGGAGAATTAATTAGTATATACAAACTCCCTACCGAGAGGTGGGAAAAAGGATTGTATCACATGCTGCCCAATTCTCTGCTCCCACTGATAAGCCATCAATTTTCCTCCCTAAACTTTGAAGTTTCGAAGATTTTCTGGGTGTCTTAGTATCCCACAACCTCCCCCTACTCGCTCTGATGGCATCTGGCAATGTTTGAGCTGGCAAGATCTGAGAGTTGACAGAGGTGTGAAAAGTTTCTCTCTCCTTAGCATAGAAGCAGAAAATCCTGATATAGCAATAAAGAGGGAAGAGGAACAAATGTTTATTAGAATTTATTGTACTTAGATGAGCAAAACATTTTTACAGTAGACTAAGCTCCAAGATATGAAACTTTCTTCAATTCTTTTCTTTTCACTACCATTGAATATAATTTTGGCTATAGTCACTTTGAATGAAGTGAGGGCTCTGAGCCAGGCAGACTGTGGCCTTTGTATACACAGGGAGAAATATCCAGGAGAAAATATGGAAAGTTTACTGGTCTTGAGTTAAAAATAGCATATTGGAGTCCTACCTTCAGCAGTATTTAACAGAATGAGCTTGGGTTAGTCACCAGACTTTTAAGAAACTTAGTTGATGAGTCTATAGAATGGGCACATTAGAAAGGACAATTGTATTGCCTGCCTTGCCCACAGCCCTTTCTATCTAGTATTGTTTTGAACCAAGTGATCTCACTGCCTACAGCCACAGAAAGCTGGCCCAGGGTGGACACCTGCCATAAGGTGTGCTGGCAAACTTTGAGAGGATTGATTATGAAAAGATAAACTGAGATTTGACATATGGAAAATAGAGTGAAGCCATGAGGTTGAATCAGAGCCAAGAGAGGTCTCAGGTAAGCTGAAGTTAGGAGCATTTCACTCAAGCAACATTGAGGTGGAGAAAAGATAGATTCAAAGATAAGAGTAAGTCAGTTACTATATTACCACTGTCGTTAAGACCACAGATTTTGGAGTGAACTGGATGTGAATTCTTATTAGTTGTGTGAACTTTGCCAATTTACCTAATTTCTCTAAGGCTCTGGTTTCTTGACAGTAAAATGAAGATAATCGTATTTTCATTATAGGGTTGTTGTGAGGATTATATGAATTAATACATGAAAAACCCGTAGAACAGTGCTTGGCACTTTGCTAAATCCTATGTCAGTGTTTATTGTCATAACTTTTATTACCTGAGATGCACTCTACTGAGTGTTTACATGATTTATGTCAGTGAATCCTTCCACATATTTGTGAGGTAGTTTCTTTAATATTTCCACTTTATGGATGAGGAAACTGAGGCACGGAGAGGTTAATTACCATCTTCATGGTCAAGCAGCTAGTAGGTGGCAGAGCTTGCATTTAAACTGGGGCTTTTGGGCTTCCCGGTCGACTTGTTCACCACTGCCTTCTACTGCTTCTCTGTAATGAACGTGTATCAGCCAGACAAGAACAGAGCAGGTAAACAGACAGTGGCTGAGCCCTAGAGTTGGCTGAAAACTAGTGTAAGGAAGGGCAAAATCTGCCTGTGGAGAGGTCTGCCTGCCCTGGGTTCACTTACAGCAACTGGAAGCATGGCCATGCCAATACCTGTTCTTGGAATCTGTCAGGTTTCTAGTTTGTCCTTCCAGGAAGTTTCTCCTTTCAGGAGATGCCTCCAGTGAGCCTCTGTTGTAAGCACACGACAAAAAAGGGGCATCAAGGGGCCTGAGCCACTGGGTATCTACACTTCCTTGTCTTGAAGAAACAAGGCTTGTCAAAGATTTCTGTTCTGTGAAAACAGGGATTGGTTTGGTTTTGCAACCACTATCCACCTAACATGTAGTAGAGCACATAGTAGGGGCTCCTGAACTAACCCATGGAGTGAATGAGTGAAACTGTGAAGAATTAAACAAATGAAAGTATTACTTTTTTCTAATGACTGATATCACTATTCTCTTTTTATCAAAGTCTAATTCCTCATGTACCAGTCCCCATAGTTACAAAAATGGACCTTTTTCTAGAAAACATTGTATTATAGTCATAAAATAAGCAGTTCAAATTCTTGTTACTTGAAGGACTAAGAGAGCAAAAAAAACATTTCAGATTATTAATCTATATTTATCACATCAACAATTTTTCAGGCACAATGCTGAACAATAATAGGCCCATTATAGCTTCATTTAATGTGAAATACTATGTGATTAACTTGCAGTATTAAGTGTATTTCATCCTAATCATAGTAATTTCAAAGAGCTCACAGTCTCTTTCCGTCTCTGCTAGTAGTTAAAATAAGATTTAACTTTTATCACTATAGCAAATCATATTCTAGTGAATATTGACCTTGCTGAGGGTCACATGCCTATACACTCTGAAGTAAAATTTGTTAATGATATTTCACAAATCTCCAGAAATAGATGCTTTATATTCTGACCAATGTTACATTTTCTTCAAGCAATGCCTCTCTTTTTCTTGCTGAAAATTCACAGCGAGGCCAGCGGTCGATGAAGCCAAACACTTCTCAGCTTTCCCTTGATCCTCTTGCATCAAATGCTTAAAATTTAATGCTGGAGCTTATAGTACCATGAGCTCCAGAGACAGAAGTAAATGAAAAGTCAACCTTTCAGGCCATATCCCTGCGCAGGCTTTTGTGTTTGTGTTTCCCCCCCTGTGGCGGCTGAAGCAGTTTGCCATCAGACACTCTCCTGTCAGAAGAACTTTGTGATCGACACGATGCAGAGATTGGAAAATGTCACTATTAGAGAATTACAGTTACCAGGGCTCTTTCTGACCAAGTCCATTTGTGCCTGCAGAATTTTGTCAACACAGCAGGAGCCTGGGGATTCACGTCACTTGTAGTAGCACTTGAGAGTCTGTGTTTGCTTTTTCTCAGGGAAAATTCAGAAGATGAGAAAGTTCAGCTGTTCTGAGAGTCTCCAAGCCTCTGTAACCTTGGAGGATAGTGCTTGAAGGAGAAGGTGTGGGGGGACGTTGGGGTGGACTTGGGGATGGATATAATCTGATATTTGATATGGCTGTTAAATTATCATCTTTGTTTTGTTTTTTCCTTGATAAAAACTAGAAATATAAATTTATATCTACCATTTCTAGAGTAGATTTATTCTAACATATTTCAGACACTTACAGCTTCTTTCTAGGAGACACAGACTTTGGGGAGAGGGCTGGTGATGAGCAGCAACATTGTTGCTCTGTTTCTGCACACTGTGCTGCACTGGGGGCTACAGTGTTTTCTTCTCTTTACTTTCCCTTCTAGGAATCCCATTCATTTTGCTGAGCAGGCTTAGTTCTAGTATTTCCTCAAGACTGTTTCTTGTAACAGCCCTAGACTCCAAAATTCATGCCATTTACTTTGCCTGAACTCTACACAGGCGTCTGAGACATGCCTGGACAAGGCCCCGGTGACTTCTCCCGCAGTCTCATCAGGTCATGGGATTGGATACTTATTGGCCAGCGCCCCCCACAGCACAGTGGTGGGAAATGATGCCCCACAGCCGTATCGAAACAATATTTCAAGGTGTGTGAGGCCATCAACTCAAACCCTTTCAGGGAATTCCCATCCCCAGCCATATGTTTGGTGCTTTAGCTATGTTTGTCTGCCTCTATCACTTTGGGAATTTTTTTTGACAGTCCACATTATAACCCTGTTTGCTCAGTTGCTAAAGGCTGCCCAATGACTGCCTTGCTGTTGTGCAGGGAAGAGAGGAAAAGAGAGATGAGCCTTGGGTTTCAAGTGACATGTTAATTATTCCAGTGTCAGACCTGCCTTAATGAGTCTATATTGGCATCTTTGTCTCAATCTCAGGAAATCTAAACAAAGGTCATTTAAATTTTTGCTTTAGTTTTTACCTTGACCAAAAAAGTTATTATTCCCATGGATTGCATAATGATGTGTTAAGGGCCAAATGGGAATAAAATTTGAGGCAATCCAATGTCATTAGAGTCATTTGCTCTGCCACAGTCATGACCACACAAGTATGGACTGAGCATCAGATAGAGGGGTTTTGCTAGAACCAAGACCTGGGTGTTCAGGTGCTGAACATGTCTGGTAAAGGTCCCTGCCTTGTCAGAAGAGTGTGCTTCTCCATTACAGGTTTTATGGATGTGAGCAGCATTTGAATCTTTCTAAATGAATGTGCCTATTTCCCTAACCATTAACCGCAGAGTAGTTTTAATTGCTGTGCTCCATGAAATACATGCTGACAGTGAAATTGCCTTTATAAGGTGTTCTATGACTTTCAATGCTATCATTCCTTAGTTAAATGTATTTTTATTATGGATATTAACAGTTGGTTTGACTCCCTTTACCTGCCCATTATGCTCATAAATCAGTGCATCTGTGATAATTAATAAAGCTGAATTTGTTAAAACTTAAGTTTATTCTTCCATGTAATAAGCTTAAGAACTGGATAAGCTTACTAATTACCTATAAATGTTAGACTTCTCTATAATTACTGGAAAACTCTAGATCTATCCTATAAGCTGTGGTTAGACAAAGACGAAGCTGGGATTTACAAGAGAAGGATTTAAATAGTTTGTAAGGCAAGTTCATTCACTCTACAGGCATCTACCGATGGTTGATGCACACTAGGCAGGGGTCTGACCAACATGAGGGGGAGAAGCTGGCCATGGACGAGTTTGCAATATTGCAGCTGAAGGAAGGGTGTGGACCCCTGGTCTGAAATTAACAACTGAAAGCCCAGAAAATATCAACGTCCTTCCCTCTCACCCTCAGCCCAGAGGCAAAGGATTGTAGGGAGAAGAGCCTTTCTGAGAGAAGGCAGGGAGGGAAGACCTGTTAGGGGCAAGCCAGATTAAGTTAAGGGAGGAAAGTAAAGAAGGAAGAATTGGATAGTGATAAATTTGATGGGAGTAAGAAGTCCTTGTAGAAAACTAATCAGATCAGTGGCAACAGATAAACAAGAGATGTCTCCCCTTCCTTCCAAGAGGAGTGGGAGGAAATAAGTATTCATTGAGCTTCTACCATGTGTCACACAGTGTGCTAGGTGTTTCGTAGGTGTCGTTTCAGTTACTTCTTCAAACAGCCCTGGAAGTAGATGTTATATCTATTTTATAGGTGAGGGAATGAAGTGAGTAAGTTTGAATATCTAGCAAAATTCACATTCCAATACATGGTAAAAGTGTTCAAATACAGGTGAGTCTAACGCCAAACACACTCCCTTTCACACAAATACCAAGAACTCACCCGCAAATTCACAAACATGTTCATTCATGAATTCAACAAATATTGAGCCATATGATGCGCCATGCGGTCAAGAGTATTTCTCTCCCACTCCTTCCTTTTAGGCTTTCATGCTTCTCCCTTCTCCTTGCCTTCTGGTTCTTACCCTTTTAAGCTCTTCTAAAGGTGTCACTTGTGAAGAATTGATGATTTTGTATCCAAGGTTTGTTTTTCAGGAAATTAAATTATTTTGTTACTTTGAGTCTCTGATTTTACTCCTGTGAAGTGGAGAGAGTAAGAATCCCTATCTCGTGATGGTGGGTAGTTTAAATGAGATCATATATGTGAGAGCACAGTGCTGGACAGATGGCAGGTGCTCGACATGTGTATTCATTAACGTATTCCCCAAAGCTTCTCTCTCTGCAGCAGAAGGTGGTACAGAGAATGTCTCCTTGGAGAACAATAACTGTGCTGATGGTGATGATGGTGAATAATGATGAAGAAAATCCTAAAGACAGAGATCACAAGCTGGTTGCCTAAAAACATATTTTGTGTGACATACTTATTGTTAAAAAAGAAAAGGAAGAAGAATCAGTTGCCAACATTTAAAATCATGGAATTTTACGCAAAAGCCTGAATTTCTGCATTCTCTTCAAAAATGGGAAGATTTGTCAATAGTAGGTTGGTATTCCCACATCAATTAGAGCTGAGCAAGTGCTATCATATTTAGGCCAGATCTTTTAGCATAGTCCTGGTTTGCCTGGGACAGCCTGGTTTGTGCCCACTGACCTAGCATAATTATTAATAGCATCCCCTTTCCCTCTGGCTTGGAAGCAATTTTATGTATTCCCTTCACTTCTTACTTAAAGGAGGGCTTACTTGGGCTGCCTCTCACCTTATGTTATCTGTGTGCCCCTATAAGTATTTGTGTTTGTAACCCCCTTTTTAAAAAATTTCAGAATACTATGGGGGTACAAGCACGTTAGGTTACATATATTGCCTTTGCACCACCCCTTTTTAAGGGCATCTTCTTCCTCTTGACTGTCTTTCAATAGCACAATTTTTCAAAGGATGCATCAGTTTGGAGGCCAGAAAGATTTAGCTTCTCTGCTTTCAGAAACTATATTCAATAATCATTCTTGAATGCAAGGAAAGGGTAATGTCCTGTTAAGTTCTATCTGCCCTATGGAAAGCCTCCACCAGGCATGACAATTTGCCGGAAAATTTGGTCAGACTCAGACTGTCGAACTAGATAATTCATTTACCTTTGAAGAATTTCTTCAACTTTGCAATAAAAAAGTCTGGAATTGTCCCTGGAGGCAGATTCTTTGAAATACTTAAACAGTGGGAATAAGAAGATATTATTTCTATGGTATATGATAATGGCCTGTTACTTTTGTAGAGCTCTTTTCCTTTGACGTAGGAGTCTCCCTTCAACATGTCACTTGAGGTAGGCAGCTATTTCTAGCTTTGTTATTTAGAAAGCCGACTGAGAGGTTAAGTGGCAGAGCCTAAAGTCACACAGCCTATTGGTTATGGAAGTGGGATTGGCCCACTCTGACTCTTCCCTGCATGCTCTTTCTACCCCTACCCACCTGTGTTTTCTGTTATCTAGGGACATTTCTCTAATCTAAAAGCTCCCTTCATACATACTCACTATGCATTTTAGGACATTTTTCCTAACTATATATCAATTGAACACTGGAAACTGTATATTTTTATAAAAATATATGCCTTTGTCATGGACTTTCTTCATTTTCTACGTGTTGGGAGATTAATTCAGTAAATAGCCACTGTATCCAGGGACTAGATATGATCCCTGACTTCATGACGCTTACAGTCTGGTGAGGAGGGTGGACAGGCATTGGTGACATAATCACAGGGTATGTAATTACAAACTGTAACTGCTGGTCAGGACAGACAAAGTCTCTGCCTTTAGGAGTTTACATTCCAGCAAAGGGAAGGTACTGAGAGTTGTGAGTGGGCATAATGGGACGGAGAAGTAAGGTGAGGAGAACTAGGGGGGAGGAGAGGTAGACCTGCTGTTCAGAGCCAGACAAGGCTCTTCTCAGGAAGTGAAATTTGGCCTGAGGTCTAAAATGGGGCTGGGGATTGGGTAGGAGGGTTCCAGGTAGAGGAAAGAGAATGTGCAAAGACCCTGAGACAGGGGCAAGTTTGGTTTCCTGGGAAAACTTGGAGAATTACAGTGGGTTAGAGCTTAAACAATGAGGGAAAGTGGTACAGCCTGAAGCTGCCAGGTCATGTAGGGCTTTGGGGCCACGTTGAGGATCTTGGACAGTATTCTCAAATCAATGGGGAGTTAGTAACAGTTTTAAACAAGGGAGTGGCATGATCAGATTTGAATTTTGAAAACATCCATCTTGATGATATTTTAAAGTAGAATATATTGATGAAGGAAGAACAATAGATGAGCACAGGTCAGAAGGTTGGAGATGCTGGTGGCTGGGACGAAGGGAGGGAGTGAGGCCAGAGAGCAGACTTGGTGTGGGATTAGGGATGGAGGTGAGACAGACAGAGCATCAGGACTGCTCCTAGGTTTCTGTCTTGGTTGTTGGTGGTGTCAATCATTGAGATAAGGAGCAGTGGAGGGGGAAAATTCTGGAGGAGAGGAGATTAACACTAAATAATTAATAAAAATGGTTAGTCGATGAACAAACACACTGACTTTCACTCGTCAACAGAAACACCCATACCCTCTGATATAGGGGCATATTATTGCCATTCAGTCAATAAACACTTGCTGATACCTACTTGAGTATTTACTAATTATCAGTATTGCCAGCAAATGCAGATATTTCGCAGCACCCTCCAAAGTGAATATCTTGGGTTTCACTTGAGAAAGTCATGACTTTAGGGATCCACATGGAAGAATTTTAATCTAATCTTGAGGAATTCTCATCTCTTAGTTGTTTTTCTTGAAATTATCCTCATTTTATATTTATCCATTAAGCCACTATGCATAAAGCCATTATAGTCTTTTTCCATATTAAACTATAAATTTTTTGCATGTTTCTATCACTACTTTGGAAACTTCTTGAAAGCAGGGACCATGTCATACTCACCTTTGTTTCTTAAGTGTCTAGTATATGCCTAGCATTTGGAATTTATTCAGCTGATGGTTGTTTACAGAATGTTTGATATCATGGACAAATTTCAAATTTGGTATTTGTTAGTCTCATTTTGATCTCATTGACAACGTCCTATAACAACTATAGGAACATTTCCTAGAAAGTAATGAGGAGGACGTTTGAGACCTAAATTAAAGTCCTTCAGGCTGCAGTTTGTTAAAAAGTAAAGAAAAACTGTTTTTATTATTGCAGTCTGAAATGCATACCTTGAACCATTAGGTGCCTACTTTTGGGGAAGAGATTGAACTGAAGTTTGCCATAATGCTATTGTAACAAAGTTTGGTTACAGAATTTGGGACAGAAAAGACCGGGTTCTAGTCTTACTTCAGCTTTTGCTGTTCTTTAATGAAGCCGGCAGATAGTCTTTCATCCGCAGACTCTTATATAATTACCTGGCTAGGGACATTCACGCACTGTAGATCATTGTTTGGCACCAGCACTCCAATTAATTTGAAATATTAAACATTCTATGTTAGCTTTATTAATACTGTGTTAATATTATTCCTCTGTCTGACTTTTCAGCTTATGGTTGATGACTCTAAGTTGTAGGCATCTGTGTACATCCATCAGGCGCTTTTGTAGTCCATGTTTCTAAAGAGGCTCCTTTAAAGCCCTTCTTCTGAACACTGGTGCCCATTCTGAAAGGCATCCAAAACCATCCATCAAACTGGTCCCTGCATGGGCAGAGGTGAATGCGCCTCTGGCGTTGTGTCAGGTGTTTCTACAGCTCGTGGGGCTTGGTCCTGGATACTCTTTAGCTGTAGAACAGCAAGGTCTGCAAAGGAGAGTACAGGCTGTTCTTTGATGAGAAAGACAAAAAAGCCTGAGTGGGTGTGAATGCAGAATTCTCAGTCTAGCAAAACAAGTTCAGAATTCAGAAACAGGTTCTTCTAAGATCCAAATCCAACATTCACCATGGCCCTGGCCGTTAAATGGTTAATTAACCCTTTTAGATAGGTTATTTTTGAAGTAAGGTTATTAAATTCTCTTATGCAGCATGATGTAGATTTTTCTGCTTAATTAGTTGTTTTTATTATTTGAGAGTTATTTGAAATACTAGTTTCAAGTAAACGTGCTGTTTTGGAAAAGACATCTGTTCAGTGTTCAGAGTAGTGTTGGGTTTGCAGCCTAGCTCTGTCACTCGCTAACTCTGTATCCCATGACAATCCTCTTGGCCCATCTGAGCCTCAAGTATGTTATGAGTGATAAAAGAGATGTGTGAAACATGCAAAATGTGCAGCAGGCAACAAAAAATGGCATATTTTATTTGTACTCGTAGAAATATTTTACTGGATATGACTGAATTGTCATGATGGTGGGGAAGCCTGAATTTTGTGTTCCTGGGGTTGCCTCTGTCCCTCTGTGCTACCGTCATCAACCATAGAGCCCCCTCTCATCAAATGGAAGATGGACCCCTAATGGCCTAAAGTTGTTTTTTTTTTTCAATCATCCTTTTTTAGCAATTAACTCAGCACTTGATTTTCTTGTTTCAACTCTTTCTTCATTAATCTTTAAGCTCATTGCTTGCATTTCGGATTTGATTTTGCTTCTGTCTTTTAGGATGTAACAATGACCGTAAAACAATTTAAGAAAATAATTTATTGAGGGGATACATATGCCAGTACTAAGCCCAGCATGCATATTATTTCACTTACATGTACACCATGTTCAGAAATACATATTACCTCCACATATGTACTAATTTAGGTATGTAAAGATTTGAAACTGAGCTTAGAAAGGTCAAGCCATTTCACAGTGAGTTAGGGAGGAGCTGGAACTTGAACTCACAGTTGTTTTAAACATACCCTCCAAAACTGGGCTCGTAACCCCTAAGCCAGGAGAGGTTAGGCTCGTAACCCCTAAGTCACTCTCCAGAGTGTATGCTGGCTCACATATAAGGGAGTAAAATGTACCTTATGCAGCTAATCTACTATAATTTATAGGTAGAAAGCAAACTCCAATTGGCAGACAGAAATTGGTTTTTAAATTGTTATTAGCTTTAATTCTTGGTAACTTTCCTCATAGCTGGTCTTGGAAAACTGGAATGAAAGTCATGTTGTGTTGAGAGCTATGATCCCGGCCATTTCCTGGGTCGTTTGGGCTCTGCCTTAGCTCTGATGAGCTGGGTCAGACTATTCACCTTCCCTGATGTGACTCCTTTGTCAGTCTCTGGCCATCTTAGTTTATAACAAGTGCTTTTCAACCTTATTGGATTTGTTTACAGATAGCCACTTAGGCTTGTAGTAGTGGGTAACATGCCCATAATCTTGTTTAATTCAGGGTAGGATAGTTGCTAAGAATGTAAATCTGAACCCCTAATCTTATTCACTACTCTCCTGTGCTATAGAGACCAATCTTGAAGGGGATATTGAGTTATTTGATAATGGGCTAATTGTGGGAGGAATCTTGAAGGTGTAAAGATCTTAGCTGGTATACCAGCACTAGGATTTTCAAAAATCTTGGCTATCAAAGTTAATGGGAGTTTGTGGGAATCTTTGGAAATCATTAAAAATGATGCAGAAGTAAAATAATTTTTTTTCATTTTGGAAAATACCCAGTAGTGGGATTGCTGGCTCAAATGGTAGGTCTACTTTTAGTTTTTTGAGGTATCTCCATACTACTTTCCATAGAGGCTGTACTAGTTTGCAGTCCCACCAACAGTGTATAAGTGTTCCTTTTTCTCTGCATTCATGCCAGCATCTGTTGTTTCGGAACTTTTTAATAAAAGCCCTTCTCACTGGAGTTAGGTGATATCTCATTGTGGTTTTGGTTTGCATTTCCTTGATGATTAGAGATGTTGAGCATTTTTTCATATGTTTATTGGCCATTAGTCTATCTTCTTTTGAAAAGTTTCTGTTCATGTCTTTTATAGGGTTGTTTGATTTTTTTTCTTGAAGATTTAAGTTTTTTGTAGATTCTGGTTATTAGTTCTTTATCAGATGGATAACAGGCAAATATTTTCTCCCATTCTGTAGGCTGTCTATTTGCTCTATTGATTGTTTCTTTGGCTGTGCAGAAGTTTTTGAATTTAATCAAGTCCCATTTGTTAATTTTTATTGGTGCTGTGATTGCTTTGGGGGTCTTCTTCATAAATTCGTTGCCTAGGCAAATACTTAGAAGAGTTTTTCCAACATTTTCTTCTAGAATTCTTATAGTTTCATGTCTTAGGTTTAAGTCTATTATCCACTGTGAATTAACTATCAAAAAGACATGTGCACTTGAATGTTTATTGCAGCACAATTCACAATTGCAAAGATGTGGAATCAACCCAAGTGTCCATCAATACATGAGTGGATTAATAAATGTGGTATATGTATACTATGGAGTACTACTCAGCCATAAAATACAGTGAGCCAATATCTTTTGTAACAACCTGATGGAACTGGAGACCGTGCTTCTAAGCAAAGTATTGCAAGAATGGAAAAACAAATGCCATGTGTACTCACTATTAAACTGAAACTAACTGATCAATACCATGTATACATATGTAGTAAAACTCATTGGAAACCAAGCAGGTGGGAAGAGAAAGAGAGAAGGGTAAATTCACAACTAATGGGTACAATATATCCTATCTTGGTGATGGGCACACATATAACTTTGACTCAAACTACACAAAAACAAATCACGTAACCAAAATGTTTGTACTCCTGTAATATTCTGAAATAAAAAAAATGATACAGAAGTGGTCCTTAGTAAATAAACATACTGTGATCGATTGACTGAAGACACCAGTTAACTCAGTTCATTGACTTGTAGGAAGAAGGTGGTATTAGAATAAAGAATTCCTCTGGAATCTCGCTCCAGATTTGGAATCAGAAGACTTGGATCTAAAACCCAGTTATTTTGGGTAGATGGCCAGTAATGGGATTGCTGGATCAAATGAGAGTTCTACTTGTAGCTCTTTGAGGTATGTACACATTACTTTCCACAGAGGTTGATTCTATAAAAAAGACATCTGCACTAGAATGTTTATAGCAGCACAATTCACAATTGCAAAGATGTGGAAACAACCTAAGTGTCCATCAATACCTGAGTGGATTAATAAAATGTGGTATATGTACACCATGGAGTTCTACTCAACCACAAAAAACAATGGTGATCTAGCACCTCTTGCATTATCCTGGATAGAGCTGGAACCCATTCTACTAAGTGAAGTTTGACAAGAATGGACAAACAAGCACCACATATATTCATCATCAAATTGGTATGAACTGATCAACACTTAAGTGCACATATAGTAATAACATTCATCAGGTGTCAGGCAGACGGGAGAAGGGAGGAGTGGATGGGTATATACACACCTAATGGGTGCGGTGCACACTGTCTGGGGGCTGGACATGCTTGAAACTCTGACTTGGGTGGGGCAAAGACAATATACGTAACCTAAATATTTGGACCCGCATATTATGCTGAAATAAAAAAAAGTTTGAAAAACAAAATAAAAACCAGTTTTGCCTCTTACCTGTTGTTTGCACACAGGCAAGTGGTTTCACACCTTGGGTCACAAATTTAAAGGGATTGGACAAAATGATGAGTAATTCTTGGACCATGAATGCCAACTTTTAAGCAGAGAGCAGCTGAGCAGTTCATGCTTTCAACAAGTATAACTGAGCATCTACTATGTGCCAGGCTCTATTCCAGGAGCCACAGGTATATCGATGGACCTAGTAGCTAAGATCTTTGCACTTATGGTGTTTTTATTTCAGCGGAGGGAGACTGGGGAAGCATAAGAATTAAAGATACAGGTTGACCATCCCTAATCTGAAAATCTGAAATCCGAAATGCTCCAAAATCTAAAACTTTTTGAATGCCAACATGATGCCACAAGTGGAAAATTCCACACATAGATACTTAACACAATCTTTGTTTCATGCACAAAATTAGTAAAAAATATTGCATCAAATTACCTTCAGGCTATGTGTATAAGGTGTATATAAAACATAAATGAATTTTGTGCTTACACTTGAGTGTAACAAGCACATCCTCAAGATATCACATTATGTATATGCAAATATTAATAGTCTAAAATCTGAAAATATTTGAAATCCAAAACACTTCTGGTCCCAAGCATTTCAGATAAGGGAAACTCAACCTGTAGTTGCTCAGCTACAAAATCTTGATCCTTCTTTTTTCTTTACCCCACATCCAACTGGTCAAAAAATTCTATTATTAGCTTTGCTTTCAAAGTATATCTAGAATTCAATTACTTCTCACTGCCCTCCCTACCCACTGCTACCAACCTGGCCCTAGCTATCAGCATTTCTTACTTGAATCATCACAACGTTCTTCTGGGGCTCTTTGCTTTCATTCCAGATTCTTTATAGTCTAGAGTTGAGACTCAATGTATTAATAGAAACCAGATGATCACTTAAAAATTTAAACAGATTATATCACACTCCTCTTCTCAAAACCCTCTATTGGCTACCTATCCAACCCAGAGTAAAAGTCAAATCCCTTACTAAGGCCTGTACTGCCCTATGTGATTTGGCTTCCCGTTATTTTTCTGATCTGGATTACTCTCCTCCAGCTACACTGGCTTCTTTGTGCTTTGAATATAGCAGACACGCCCTGCCCCAGGGACTTTGCACTGACTGTTCCCTCTGCCTACATTGCCCTTGTTCCAACTATCCATATGGCCAACTCCCTTATCTCTTCCTGAAATGTTGCCTATCCATCTTAACTGAAATTGTAAACATCTACAGTCTGCCTCCTGAAATTCTTATCCCACTCATCTACTCCATATTTATCTTTTTATTGTGGAAAATTTCAAACGTATATGAGAGTAGGTTATAATGAAACCCTACTTATTCATCACCCAATTTTAACAGTTATCAACTATGGCCAATCTGCCATTTATCACCATCTACTACTCCTCATCTGAGATTATTTTGAAGCAAATGCAAGAGTCATATAATTACATTTATAATACAGTGTGTTATTATTCTTTGTGGTAATGTTCTATAAATCCATGGTGAACACTGGATCAGGGAATACTAAACCATTACTCCTAGGGGAAATAGAGGGTCTTGTTCCTCACAGCATTTTCATCAATAAATCAATACGCAACCTTGTTTTATGTATGTTTCTGTTCAA
The DNA here is from genome assembly GCA_963574435.1 of Cheirogaleus major. Taxonomy (NCBI): domain Eukaryota; kingdom Metazoa; phylum Chordata; class Mammalia; order Primates; family Cheirogaleidae; genus Cheirogaleus; species Cheirogaleus major. Next base: position 38,393 of record CAUYPO010012269.1, read on the forward strand.
ATACACCTTATTTAATATCTATTGTTGATTCATTAACATTGCTTTGGGGGTCAACAAGCACCATAACTCGTATTTGAAAGAAGCTTGTCTAACACATGTATTTTCCCTGTTAAGCACATCACAGCCTTCTTGTGCTTAGGAACACTAGAAATACTTCAGCAGCATGCTCGGGGGACATTTTAAACAGCAAAACCACCAACAAAGCCCACAAAAATGCAAAAATGTGGTACAAAATAGATTTTGAAAGGGACACTTGTTTGCAGTGTGAGAGCTGAAACAACAAGGTGGAGTGTTGCCTCGTTCAGCCTCAGCTGGGAACGTGTCTTTCACCTCTCTGAACATGCCTCTGAATGACTGTGAAAGTGCTTCAAGTGTCAATTTTGAGGTTATAAATAAATTTTAGCAAACAGTTGAATTCATAAATATAGAATCTGCAAATAATGAAAATCTACTGTATTTTAGTATCTATCTCCAACAGAAAGAAATTCTTTTAAAAAGCATAATCACAATATTATTATTTCACTAAAATGTTAATAATTACTTAATATTGCTAAATATCCATTCATTGTTGCATTTCCCTAATTTTTGGTATATTTCTTAAATCTTTTGATCTATGAATTTCCTCTCCAGTCCTCTATATTTTTCTTTTTTCTCTTTACTTTACAATCCTTGGTTGAAGAAAGTGTCCTTACTGTATACTGGTAGTTAGATCTAGAGGCTTAATCAGATTCAGGTTTTATTTATTTTTATTTTTTGGCTAGACTACTTTATAGGCTGCATTTTGTACTTCCGTCAGAGAGCACATAATGTCTGCCTGCTTCTCATTTAGTCATATGTATTGCTTGGTTGTTCTCAGCCAGGGACAATCCCTTTCTCCCTGCAGGAGACATTTGGTAATGTCTGGAGATATTTACCAATATCTGGTAGGTAAAGGCTGCTAAATTTCCTACAATACACAGGAAAGCCCACCACAACAAATAATTATCTAGCCCCAAATAATGGAAGTTGGTGATACTCTAATTTTATTATTCCTGCTCCTTTGATTAGCCGAAATACTTTTACATAGAGAAACTTCCCCCCAGAGTTTAATCATAAACTTCTAGTATCCTGAGGTACAAATCATATAGAAGTGGTAAGATTTAAACACAGTGATGCTTGATATTGTCTTAATCTGGGCCAGCAGGAGCCTATTCAAATATGCCCCCACTTAGCTTGGGTTTTCTTTTCTTTTTTTACCATCGTTTAATAAAACATATAATGTGATACATTTATTATACATTGGATGCCTCCTTCCACTAAAGCAGGAATACTTATTTGTTTTCTTTTGTTTATGAATATACTTGAGTATCTAAAATAGTGTGTGTCACATACTTGATTGACACGTAAATATTTGTTAAATGAATGAATAACCATGAGTGATTAGAGGGGTACTATTTTAGATTGTGTGGCCAGGGACAATATCTCTGCAGACTTTGTGTGTGTTGATATGAGACCTCAATGACAAGGACATTCCAGCCATGTGAAGATCTGAAGAAAGAGCATTCTAGGCAGGAAGAAGGCTTAATGCAAAGATTCCAATGCAGGAATTAGCTTGGCTTCTTCACAGATCAGAAAGAAGGCAATTGTGCCTGGAGCAGAGTGAGCAAGGAGAAATGGTACACGGTGAAGTTGAAGGGGTAGGCAGGGTTGAGATCTCGCAAGCCATGGTGAAGAGTTTGTATTATATTGTTTGATGGGAAGAAATTGGAAGGTCTTAAGTAGAAGGCTTGATTAGATTTACAATGTGAATGGAAGTGCTCTGGGTGCCATGTGAAGAAATGGCCTTTAGAGGGCAAAGGTGGAAACAAAAAGACCGGTTAGAAAATTATTGGATTAGTTGAGGATTGGATAGATGGGTGTGTGTGCATGTGTGTGTGTGTGTGCATGTTGGGGGGGAAGGTAGTGACAATAGAGATGAAGAAAAGTGTTCAAAATACAAAAGTACTGAAACCTATAGATGTATGCTGACTTAATACATGCAATTACCTTAAATGTCTATTAGGTTATTATGACAATAAGCACCTGTATCATAAGCAAGAGATACAATTTGTTAATTTATAGATCATCTGACAACATTAAAGCACAAATTTCTATAGCAGCATGTGATTTTCATTAGTGTTGTTCACCAAATATTTTTAGTCTCAAACTTCTTGGAAGATGGTACAATTGCCTTCCTGTTTTCCTTGTGGTTGGTTGGGGCCAATACAATATGATCAGAGGTGATGTGTGTCACTCTGGACTAGAGCATTTAACTGTCAATGTAAGATTCTCTAGAGGTCTCTTTTCCACCGAGATGGTGAGATGATTGGCTACTTTGTCAGCCTGGGTCCCCCGCTCTGTGACTACGATGAGTCACTGCAGCATCATCTAACCTATTATGATCGATGCATGGCACAAAAGGCAAAATCTTAAAGACAGAAAAACCAAACCATCTTCCAGGAAGTATCTGGGAATAACCACCATTCACAGATAATCTCCACAGCCTATTGAAATATACACAATTAACAAATTGTGATGAAACAAAGTATAAAATATGCCTAGAAATGGGATAAAATTTTAATCTGCCCAAAGTGGTCATTTTATTAGTTTATGTATTAGGAAAATAACTTTCTGAAGGGACCTTTGACCTGGCCGACTTCAGTCTAGCACTGGGCTAATTGGAAATCTTACCACATGAAATCTAAAAGTCAGGATAGCAGGAATTTAGGCAGAGAATGGTTCAAAGAGACTTAGGATTGCAGGATCATGGATTGTGCTGGAGATTTTTTTTTAATTAGAAGGAAAAAGTAGAGAATGGATGAAATACTTGACTGGATTTGGTTTGCTTGCAGTTGCTGAACCTGACTCTGGAAGATACAATCATTTCAGCCATCTTCCTAATCAATACTGTGAGCTGGGACCAAATCGATTGTACGGTACATGAAACAGCCTAGGAAAAGCTGATGAGACCTAGATACCATAATATACTTGGACAGACTCACTTATTTACTCTGTGTCACATTTTGGTCAGTTTCAGTAAAAATATAGCACTGAGGAATTGTTTTGTTTTGTTTTTTTCCTTCTTCATATCCCCGTGTTTTCTTAGTTAACAAACCTGACTAGCACTTGTTTCCTTTTGCAATGTTTGTACAAGGCTTTCTAACCTAGCTCCATATAGGTAACTTCTTCGTTCTTTTTTTTATCCTACATTTCATTTCTGGAAAATTATGTGATAAGCCAGAGTAACACACCAATCTTTCCCCTGAAGAGTTAACCAGGGCTATATATGCACTTACAGACCAAAACGTAATCCCTTGATTCTCAATACTGAGAAGAGATTAGGTAAACCTGCAGGAAAATGAGGTAAGTGCAAATGATAAAATAGGATTGCATTCCCAAGTAACTTTCCAGGAGAGGAGAAGTTCTCAGTTTAACAGAGGGTGAGATACCAAGTTTGAAGTGTATAAAATACTTTTTTTTAAAGGTAGAGTGTGCCCCTATAGAAAAGGTCACTTTGAGGAGCATACAGCAACTGGGGTGGTGGCAGGCATCTGCAGATAAAAGTACAGCACAAGTAGAGGGAGAAAGTGGATGACAGAGAGCAGAACCCTCCTACACCTGATGCTGACAGAGGTGACTCTCTTGCAAAGTGCCCACAGGAACACAAATTCACCCCAAAGTTGATCTTATCTCTTTTGCTTCCTGGACAGACAGTGCTAGCATGATTCATAACTTGGCTTAGAAATAGCTATTCATCTGCTAGTGTCATGGGCAACATTGCTTGATGCCTCCTGCCTGACACTCTTTGTGTGAAAAATAAGCAATTGCATTTCCTTTCTGCAGTTTCTCCCCCTTCTTCTTGGCCCATGATATTTCCCAAAATAACCTCACTGATTCACTGGAAAGATTTTGTGGATACAAATATGTCTTTAATGTCCTCTGACTGCCAGATCTAAAGATATGAATGCTGTTAGGGTCTATGCCTGGGTGAAGTCACCCATCTTTCTTATGTCTGATTCCTGCCCAATTTCTTTAATGAAAAAAATCACAAGCAGTAGACTAGAATGAAAGGGCAATGCTAATATGCATTGCCATTATTAGAGTCTATCCCAGTGCCTGGTGTGAAGTGTTGACTCAGTAATTGTTTTGCATGATAAATGAATGAATTCACAGATACCCAGTTCTATGCATAAAACCTATTCCTGCATTCAAGGCACTCAAAGTCTATTGCAAGGAAAAGACAAATAAGTAGACGAAATCAATACCGTATAGTAAGTGCTATGAACATATTGTTAGCAATATGTGCAGAGGGTAGCAGGAGCTTATAAAAATGACATTTAACTGGACCAAGAGGAGGTTGTATTAGTTTTCTATGGCTGCTATAACAATTTACCACAAACTTAGTGGCTTAAAAGAACACAAATTTATTACCTTATGGTCCTGTAGGTCAGAGATCTGATACAGGTCTCATGGGGCTAAAATCAGGTGTCTGCAGGGATGCATTCCTTTCTGGAGGCTCTAAGGGAAAACCATTTCCTTGTCTTTTCCAGTTATTGGAGGTTGCTCACATTTTTTTTTGGCTCGTGACTCCCTTCCTCCATCTTCAAGGCTACCTACGTTGCATCTCTTTGACCCTTCTCCCTTCGTCAAGTCACCCTCTGACCATGGACAGAAAAGGTTCTCTCCACTTTTAAGAACTCGTTTAATTAGACTAGCACCAGCAGAATAATACAGGATACTTTTCCAATCTCATGGTCATTAACTCAATCACATCTGCAACATTCCTCTTACCAAGTAGGGCAATATATTCTCAGGTTCTAAGGATTAGGACATGAACATCTTTGGGGTCCTACTATTCTGCCTATCACAGTGGGGAAAGAAGAAATGAATAAAAGTCTCCTAAAGGGGGGAGGAGTGGTAATTTATTTGAGTCTTAAAGGCTAAGCTGAAATTCTCAAGGTAAATAGAAGAAGGGGACAGATGTGGGGAAGGGATTCTTGGCCAGATGGGAACCTCAGATTAGATGGGGGTAAAATATTGAGGCAATACATAGATTCAAGGCATACTGAGAGCTAGAATTGATATTTTCTTGATATTTCAAAAAGGTATATTATTATTTTATGTTACTTCAATAAACAACTAAGTAGCTGAGAGTTTTGGTATTAACTTGTTAATTCATGTTAATTAGCAGCCCAATGAGGGAGGCAGGTGGTATTATTAATGAAGATAGAGTTTGTGGTTTGTTGGTTTTTACTTTCAAACTAGTGGTCTCTAACCAAGGCAGTGATGAAGGTATGATCACAAAAGGATGGAAAAATAAAATGAAAGGACAATTGGAACTGTAATGAGAGACAATATATCTTTTCAGTAAATTGTGGGAGGAAGACAAATTAATTAAAATAATGATAGGCTGTGATCTTGAGCTACAGTGGCTCAAGATCTCATATTATCATAAGTGAAAATTTTATGTTTGCTATAGAAATTTTCTACTTTGAAATCTTTAGGGCAAATGCAGAAGTACAAATAAATAATATATTTGAATGTCCATTTCATAATATATCTTCTTATCATAAAAACACAATATGAAATAGACTCTGTTCTATAAAAGCAATCTTCAGTGTTCTTCAGATTCTGTGTTTACTAAAGAATATCTAAATAAATATTTGAAGAAAAAAACCATCAATGAGAATTCTATATCCAGTGAAAATATTCTTCAGAAATAAAGGTGAAATGAAAATATTTTCACGTGAAGGAAAGCCAAAAGAATCTATTGCCAGCAGATCTGCAGCAGTAAAGAAAATCTTTAGGCAGAAGAGAAATAATACCAGAAGGAAACTTGGAACATCAGGAATGAGAAAAGAGCAACAGAAATGGTAAATATAGCAGACTATTCTTCTCCTCTTGAGTTCTTTAAGTGTATTTGATGTTTGAAAGCAAAAATTAGAATGTTGTCATATGAAGTTTTCAATATGTGCAGATGTAATATATAAAATAATTATAACATAAAGGGGGAAGATAAAGGGACGTGTATGGTGGTAAGGTTTTTATATTCCACTGGAAGTGTTAAAATATTTACTCTATGAGGAGTATAAAAAGTTAAATATATCTAGGGAAACGGTAGGGGGAAATAGGCAGGTGCGGAGGCCCCGCCAACCTGATATTGGACAGTCTCTTGCTACACAACCCACTTGCTCTCTGTGCCCAGAGAGCAGAACCTGCCTGGACAAGGCTGAGCTGTGAAGGAGCCTGCTTTTGCCAAATAGGGCTGGGAGAGAAATTTTCATCCACACCCTCCTGCGACTTGGGGATGGATGCTTTATGCCAAAGGTACCAACTCTGCCTTGGGGTGGAGCGGAGAAAAAGGCTGTTCCCATTCCTGCTACTTATCTCCAATTTGGTATTTAAAGAGACAGTAGGCGGAGAGTGGCC
>CAUYPO010012271.1:0-78555 GCA_963574435.1 Cheirogaleus major
TGCCTCAGCCTCCCGAGTAGCTGGGACTACAGGCATGTGCCACCATGCCCGGCTAATTTTTTCTATATATTTTTAGTTGGCCGATTAATTTCTTTCTATTTTTAGTAGAGATGGGGTCTCGCTCTTGCTCAGGCTGGTTTCGAACTCCTGACCTTGAGCGATCCGCCCGCCTCAGCCTCCCAGAGTGCTACGATTACAGGCGGCCTCCCAGAGTACTAGGATTACAGGCGTGAGCCACCGCGCCCGGCCCAGCCCACATTTTTAATAGAAGCCAAGGGACTGGAATTTTAAGTGAAATCTCCTCAATTTTAAACATTAGCAACCATTTCTTTAAAATTTCAAAAGCCCTCTGTGATATAAACAAATCTGTGAGATGGATGTGACCCAAAGGCCACCAGTTAAAACCTTTAATCAAAAGTAAAAGGACTGGAAACCCCTCTAGCTCTCAACATCTCTAGAAGGTAACAGTAACCCAACCCTAACAATTTTTCTTAAGCCTAGAACTCACCAGTAATGACTTCAGTAAGGTCCATATCACGAGCCTTTCGGAGCAATCGAACAAGGGCAGGAACACCATCACAGTTTTTTATGGCAATCTTGTTATCCTGGTCACGCCCAAAAGAGATATTCTTGAGAGCTCCACAGGCTCCAAGGTGCACTTCCTTTTTGGGGTGGTCTAACAATCCCACCAGTACTGGGATGCCCTTAAGCTTCCGCACGTCAGTCTTCACCTTGTCATTGCGGTAACATAAGTGTTGCAGGTATGCAGCTGCATTGGACTTGACAGCATCCAAGCGGAATCCCAGCATGGCGATCACCTCCGGCAGCTCGGGCTGTCTCCAGTTAGGAGGTGGAGGCCCTCCCTTGCGCAGGCTATCCAAGCTTGCTAAACTTCCCCGCTCGTGCTGGGCCAAAGGAGCCCAATAGTACTGATCCGATGGCACCTCCTCACCAATCATGTCTTCATAGCTCCTGCAAAGTTTTGGAAGAACCAAGAGGAAAGAGAAACATATCAAGCCATTAAGTCTAGCTTCCCGGATGCTCCCATTATCCCTTATCTTCAAGGCAGGATTAACCCCAGCTCTAGTACACAGATCTCCCCTTTCCATAAATGATATACTGATCCATTATCCTTAATGGGATAGGAAAAATAAAGGTAATAATCTTCAAGGCACCTGCAATTACATTAAAACTACCTTTTTCTGTGAAGTTTGCTGGCTTAGAAGGTAACAGGCAAAAAAAAGGAAGAAAGAAACAGGCATTCAGGAGAGGTTAATCACAAAGAGCTGGGAGCAGTGGCTCACACCTGTAACCCTAGCACTCTGGGAGGCTGAGAAGGGAGGATTCTTGAGCTCAGTTCTAGACCAGCCTGAGCAAGAGCAGGACTCATTTCTACTAAAAATAGAAAAATTAGCTGGGTGTGCTGGCATGCACCTGTAGTCCTAGCTACTTGGGAGGCTGAGGCAGGAGGATGGCTTGAGCCCAGGAATTTGAGGATGTAGTGAGCTATGATGATGTCACTATACTCTACCCAGGAGGACAGAGGAAGACTGTCTCCCGGAAAAAAAAACACACACATACACACACACACACACAAAGAACCAAATCCTGATTACTTAGTATTTGAATGATACCTGACAGCTATTAACTTTTCTGTGTAGAGATTAAAATAAACCCTCAGGCAGCAGAGTTAACCAAAACAACTGACTCAATGTCACAAAAGTCAGCAAAAGCCTGAAAACAGTTCTTACAAACCCTCAGCTAAACAGGAAATGAGGCATTTACACATGAGAAGTATTTGGTGGGATAAGACCCCAAAACACATTTCATATTTAAGTTTCTCCTTTATCCTATTTTAGAAATTATAAAAGAGGCTGATGGAGAAAAATAGTAAAGAACATCTTGCTACACACCATGTGAGGACCTGGCTTTGGTACTGATGGGGTATAAACTTGAACATTAATTTTTTTTTTTTCTTTGAGGCAGAGTCTTACTTTGCTGCCCGGGCTAGAGTGCCGTGGCATCAGCTTAGCTCACGGCAACCTCAAGCTCCTGGGCTCAGGCAATCCTTCTGCCTCAGCCTCCCAAGTAGCTGGGACTACTCTGGGCATGCGCCACCATGCCCGGCTAATTTTTTCTATATATTTTTAGTTGGCCAATTAATTTCTTTCTATTTTTTAGTAGAGCCGGGGTCTCGCTCTTGCCGAGGCTGGTTTTGAACTCCTGACCTCGAGCAATCCGCCCGCCTCGGCCTCCCAGAGTGCTAGGATTACAGGTGTGAGCCACCGCGCCCGGCCTTGAACATTAATTTTTATAGTTCATCCCAAGGTCACATCTGCTACTCAACAAGTGTGTTAGAGATATGACTTCCATCCTCCAATTTCTAAAGACAATACGTCCAATTCTGTCAAAATGGAGTCTACTAACCAACATCACATTTGGGATGCCCAGCCACTAGAAACAGACAAAGCAATTGAAGGTAAGAGAGAAGTCAAACTGGGATGCAATTCTTCCTGTTTCAGTACTACCAACAACCACTAGAGGGTGAGTCTGTTACATTATTATTTATTCATAACCACCAGGAAGGAATAGACCCATTATCTCTCACTCTGTGGCTCCCATAGGAGAGAGGATTATCTATTGTGTTGAACTCTCCAAATAAATCGGTTGTTTGTTCTACAAAACCACTCCTACTGTCACCAAATACTCAAGGGTGGCCTATGCAGAAGGCCTGCCTCACAGGTATCAACATCAAGCACACAACAGTGATTCAGAAGGATAAAGCACTTAGTAAAAAAAAACAAAACAAAAAAACAAACCAAGACTATTTTAAAATATCAATGAAACAAAATAAGTTATATAGTTAAGTTTCAAAAGTAGGCTACTATTAATAATCAGTATATTAACATTCCATTTTAGTAGGGGAAAAATACGGTATGTTTACATGCATAAGAAAAAGAGCTCAAAGGATGTCAACCAAAATGTTGACAGGGGCTCTTTATTAATAGATGGTGTGCTTTACTGAGTTTTTTTCAAGCTCTGTGTTGAGCACAGTTTACTTCTATTACCATTTCAATATAAACAATTACCATAACCAAAATTTTTGTCACTCAGAAAAATCTATCTTATATCATCTTTCATAGGCAGTGGATCAGGACATTCTTTCCTTCAAAGCTGTGACCACAAAGATCAAATGACTTGCTTAAGGCTACATAGCTAGTGGCAGAGACACAAGTAGAACCAAGGTCTTTGAGTTCAGTGCTTTTTCCACTAATCACTGCCTCACTATTTAAGTTTGACCTTGTATTACTCTCCTAGACCTGGAACAGGAAGCAGCAAATGTTCTTCCTAGTCAAGCAGGTTTCCAAGTCCAATGTTGTTACCCTGGAATAAACCCAAGAACCAGGCCCAAAACCCTCTCTATTTATGTCAACTACAACAGCTAGAGACAGCAGAGAATGACCTGGCCACCCACACCCATCTGGGTCCAATCACTCTTTACTAATGAGGAAGTCAGAAAAAGCCTACTTGCAATAGAGCCAACACCCTGGGCAGACTGCTTCAGTGATAGCTGTTATCTACCACTGCTCTGGGTTGCACCAGCTGCAGTCTGGTGCCCCTATATGAATAAAAATGAGTCACATGGGAGTTGGATCAGCTATCCAAGACACCTGAAAGGTGAGTGACTCAAGCTTAGATAATGGGGCCTCTATCCCTGGGGCCCAGCCCAGTTCGGTGTTAACCAAAGCTACTCAATACATGAGGAAAATGAGCATCAAGGCACTTGCTTTAGAAGGTCATAACCCCATACTGAGAAATTCAGCAACAGCTGCTAAGGTACCCTTACCATCAAGACAATCATAAATCTTCCCTTGTTTCTTATTTCTCTTTGCCTGGAAAACAGTCCCTAATTTTTTCTAAAGCAGGGTTGGCAGCCCATAGGCCAAACCTGTTTTTGTACACCCCCAGAACTAAGGATGGTTTTTATATTCTTAAAAGGTTGTTTAAAAAAAGAACGACAACATATGACAAAGATGATATATGGCCCACAAAGCCTAAAATAGTTCTATCTGGTTCTTTACCGAAAAAGTCTGCAGACCCCATTCTAAAGCATTCTCTCAAGGCACCAAGGCAAGCCATCTACAAGTTCAAACATCAATCACTCCCTTATTCACATTACCAAAGAATCCCCAGGGACAAGTAGTAAAGCCACAGAGTAGGTAGCTGCTTAAGGACCTTTCAGAGTGTTGCTAATGTACCTCCCCCTAAGGATGCCAAGCTCAACACAAAGTGTCAGGGCCTTTGTAAGGTCAAGGTTTGTTTTTAACTTTGGGATTAAAACCACCACAGGAAGGTTCTTATACATACCCTTAACTGTCTCTTCTAGCTCTGAAAGCCCAAAACCCTCAACTCTATTGGTTTTGTTTGTTGTTATTTTGAAACAGCGTCTCACTTTGTTGCTCAGGCTGGTCTAGACTGCAGTGGCATCATCATAGCTCACTGCAACCTCAAACTCCTGGGTTCAAGCTATCCTCCTGCCTCAGCCTCCTGTGTAGCCCAGACCACAGGTGTGCCCCCACATTCAGCTAATTTTTTTATTTTTTCTTTTTTGTGATAGAGACAGGGTCTCATTATATTGCTCAGGCTGGTCTCAAACTCCTGTCCCCAAGCCATCCTCCTGGCTCTACCTCCCAAAGTACTGGGATTACAGGTGTGAGCCACTGCGTGTGGCCCTCAACCCTGTTCTTAAAACCAAACCAGAGGCTGAAGATTCCGAGGAATGAGTATTACATGGCCCCAGATATCAGGCTCCTTTATGATGCACGCTATCACCAAAAGGTGGTCAGATCTTAGCCAGACACAGCAGAAACTTTGGCATAAAAGCAAAGTCCATTCTTCTGGACATAGACCAATAACCACCACAAGTCGTTTTCTATAATTAGAATACATGACTTTCACAATGAAAAAATGATGATATAGATGGTCAATACTAAGCAAAATCAGGAACGAGAAAAACAAGGTGGCCTTCCACCAAAAAAAAAAAGCAAAAGGGAGGAGGCCACAAGTGTCTCTGATCCCAAAAAGCTTTCAGAGATAGAATGAAAGGACCCCTTGTCCATGTCTCAGAGAGATCCTTTTCTTCCCCTATTCTTGCCTACCTGAGGCGACGGCGAGGGTCAGAGGGTGTCCCAGTCCGACGGGCAGTGCCATAATCAGACATCATACCATAATCCAGGTCATCATAGCCCATGCTACGCTGGTCATCCTCTAGCCCATAAGGCTCTGGATGAAAACGATGCAGATCCACACTGCTCCCACCTACCCGAACCTGGGGCTGGGGCCCATACACATCCTGTCTACTAGGTGCCCTGTAGCCTTCCATGCTAGGCCTATACCGCTCCTCAATACGGGTCACCCGGGACAGACTGCCATAGTTGTCACTGCCACCTGGATAACCATCTTCATAGTGGCGGCTATATCCATCAGGAGGGTAGTGGAAGTTCCTGGGAAGGGTAGCAGTGCCTGCTTGCCCCACATAGGGACCGGGTCCCCCATTGCCATTCTTGCGGAAGTCACGACCCAAAGTCTGGATATAGTTGTTAGAAACTGATGAAGCATCCATAGGCAGCCCATCTGGTCCCACAGGGACTGGTTGTACTGTCCTTGTTGTCACAGTCTTCACTACTTTCTTAACCTTCAAGTAAGAAACAAGAAAAAGAAAACTAATGAAGAAAGTGAGCAATTAAATATTAGACTACTCTAAGAAACCCCTACACCTCTCTTCCAGGTCTCTTTACCTAGAAATGTCTTACAGTCTGTCATCTATCTTTCTTCCCACCCTATAGGAAGCCCCCAAAGAAAAAATTGCCCTGGCAGTAACTGTGACTATAAAGGAAGCTACTATAGACCTTGATATACCTTGTCTCTTCCCTATTCCATTAGATTTTCCCATCTCTCTCTTTTTTTTTTTTATCTTTTCTGCCTGACCAGAGATCACCTTCTTTATGCCATCACTACAGATCAATGGCCCTTCATTCACTTTAATTAAGTGCTTAACCCCTCTGTTAACAGGGATCACAGGAAGATTTCTTCTATCACTCCCAGACATTATACAAGTCTTAGCATACAGTGGTCTCTGTGCGCCGAGTGGTTCCATCATCTGAGGTCTCCACGGAGACTACAGACATGGCTCCCTCAGGGTCCTCCTCCGTGTAGGTCTCCACAATCTGCCCCGGCTCCTGCATCCTGGGGATGGTGCTATACAGAAGGTGACTGTGATCCTATATGGAAAAGAAAAAAAGGAGAAAGCTATTATTAAGCTGTATGTATTAACAATCCATCCTAATGAGAAGCATAAGTGATGTTGCAGGAGACAGGGACTCCTCATACATCTTTTAAACTTGTACAAAAGGACAGCAGACATAATTTCCCAGTTCTAGTCATTTGACAAACACACACTGAGTTAACTATAGCCACATCAACATCCACATGACAGAGACAGTGGATTTAACTTCCCAGTCCTGGTCATCTAAGTGAATATTAATGAACTGTGTTACTTCATCTACATTTGAGTGACCTTTCAAAAGAATAGCACACCCAATAAGTAAAAAACTTTTAAGATAAACAGAAAATCCCAATAAGAGCCATATTTTGACTGGCTCTATTTTACTCTTCAGATACTGCCTAAAGGCTCAAGACCACCCAGATGTTAGGTAGAGTATTCTGCAACACAGAAATATGCCCTCTCTAGAAAAGAAATGCCGTGCCTGGGGATCAAAATGGGGTGGTGGCGGTGGGCGTGTGATGAAGACCAATGGCCATTAAAATTTATTTCAAAACAAAACTACATATATACTTTGGAGCTCCACTTTATTTTCCTAAACGAAAGAAACTAATTAATAGGTGTTTATAATGTGCCAGGCACTTTACAAGACATCAACATGCTCTTATAGGCTGGGGAAGACACAAATGAAGCAACCCAGGCCTTGAGACAAAAAAAAATTACCTGGGGTCCGTTGAGTTTCAAATCTGAAAATTTCTGTCTCTCAAGGTCAGCATCACCCACAAATCGGCCGTTCTGAAACACAGCCCATAAGAAGACAATTCATTTTGTGGCCTTCCTCTGCTCTATCAAATATAAATGATCTTTTTTCCAAACAGGAAAAGGGCTTTCAAGAAGATATTTGTGGCCTGGAGTCCTTGTGTCAGTACTCATAAAAGAACCACATCACTCCTTAGTCTTAGCACTTTCCTCAAAATTGGAATCAGGCCTGGAACTCTGGCAGACTGGGTCTCTGCAACATAAAAATGTAAGCTCCATGAGGGCAGAGGGTTTTTCCCCCCCTGGTCAGTTTTGTTTTAATGATGTCTCTCTAGTGCCTTGAGCAGTACCTGGCACATAATAGGCACTCAAAAACTACTTGCAGAATAAATAGCAGAGACTCAGATAAGTTACTCTTTACTCAACCTTTTCTGGAATACCATTAAGAATATAAGGAAAATTAGGGATGCTAAAGTGGGGGGTTTCCAAAAGCCTTCTTTATTGTTCCATGAATCTTCATGCCCTATTACCACTGGAAATTCCCATTCCAGGCAGTGTTTTAAGGAAAGAAGCAAGAGAGAGTCTCCCTTTCCAAATACGAAGAAACAAGTACCCCAACTCCCCTCATAAAAACAGAAGTCTCAACATTGTCATCACCAATTATTTGAGCCACAGAATACATTCCAAAATATCATTAAGTTGTTCTGTCTAAAGCAGCAGGAAATAATCTAATGACATTATACCACATAAAAATACATTTGCCTGCTTCTCTTCCAATAGAATACAGTGAGAGCCAGCCACCTTGGGAGACTCTTCCCCCACTCCATCCCTATTACATAGAGTGTGTAATGCTGCAGGGAGAGGAAGTTAAACATTACTTTCAGGAAGAAGGAAGGGTGTGGTTTCATTGCTGAGCAGAAGTTAAAAATAAGAAAGAAACCACGTACTAAATCTTGGAATTCCCCACCACCTCCAAGCCTGATCAGTCCCACTTTCCCCTTTCTATATCTATATCATCCCTAACTCTCCATTCCAGTTCCTATAAAAATCCTAGGAACATTGTAAACATACAACCTCCTTCAAATTCCTGATTATCCCCCAACTGGAATTCTGTCCTCTCACCCAACTGTAAGGCTCCTCGGCATGAGGGACTTTCTCTATCTTAAAAAATAGATGTTATTAATGAAAAGGACTATCAGGGGATGAGCATTATTCTGGTTCCCACCCAGAGATCTCTTAAGATACTATCATGCAATGCCTCTCTCACACACACTCACAGACACACACACACAGATAAAACCTCAGACAGATTACATCACAGCAAAGTCAGACTAGAAAAACCAAAGGAAACATAAGATCCTTCTCATTTCTAACACCAACTCTCCCAAGTCTCATCATAGAGTCAGCCAACCCAGAGACCACTGGCTCCTGTGGTTATTTGGGTTAAACAGCAGCATGATGCTCCCTCTCCAACTCTAACCAATAGAATTAACAATGACCCCTTCCTCCAAGACATGATTTACACAGCCAGGAAAATGAGCACGCAAAGACAATATGGAGCAGGAATACACAATTTATGGACACTGCCACACCTTCTGAGAACAGACTGTTCCTTTAGCGATATTGAACTGGAGCTAAAAGCACAAGATGCCCAACCACTAAGCAGGCATTTACTTATCTGAATTTTTGATACCAAGAAAAAAAAAATCAGAGAAACAAAAGTAACTTGAGTACAGCTCCAAACTACACTATCTACCATTACTAGAATTGCATCCCAACCTAGAAAATCTACTCCAGTAAAAGAATTCGTCAGATGGATGTTTCCAGAGATTAAGTCCACCCAACTCAGCAGCAGTATTCCTTATCTCTTATCAGTATTTATCACCCCTGGAAAGATTCACCATGAAGCACAGGCAATGGACAGCCCATCACCAAGAGGGGAATAGCTTCTCAAGAAGGATCATAGCCTCTCTGTGACCATGCCAAAGTCCTACCTGCAGGTCTGTTGGAGAGAGGGGTTACCTGATGCCGACGGGTGAGGGTGCCGTTGGCCATGAGTGGGTTGGCATCTTGTGGTGAGACCCGGACGCGTTCCAGTTGCGCCGAGACGTGGCGCCGTTCCTCCTCCAGCGCCCGGGTCAGCTTCTCAAACTGGGCCTCTTGTTCCTTCACAGAGGCCAAGATGCTGGCGGTCGACTCCACCTCTGAGTCGTCCATGAAGGTAAGGGGCGGAGCCGCCGCAAGGCAGGGTATAAAGGAAGGTGGATCACAAAGGGAGGAGGAAGGAGGGAGAAGGCCACCCTCACTTCACACTAGTGGGAAGGGGTAAGAGAAAGGAGAGAAAAGGTCACAGGTCAGAGAAGACAGATGAATTATTAATCCCAGAGCCAAAGATGCCCTCTCATGGTTTTACTGCAGTGCAGAAAGCAAGCCACCACCAAGCCTGGGAGCCCATCACCAGTGTCTGCTCAATGCCCTTTGCCCAATACCCTCTTCAGCAACTCACTAGAAATAACTATTGAAAGGAAAGGTTCCACCAGATCCAAGTCTCTACACTATTGGTATAAGAGGGAGAATTTGGTTAACTACTGTAGTCATGACATGAGATTATTTTTCCCTAGAAAAATCTGCTGGTATCAACTCAATGAAAGCTGTAACTCCATGGTAAAGACAAGCACTCACCGTCCTGCAGGAATAAGCCACTTCTAGAGATAATGGGTCAGTACAGATCTTATTTAACTTCTCCCAAATTGGAACACTGAAACTGTTGTAGTGGTGCCAAAATAGAGTAAGTTAATGTGCTAAATTAAAATGCCAATTAAGAAATGGAAGTAGTAAAAAAGGTTCCACCACCAAAGGTAGGCAACAAAATTAAGGCCTCCGTGTTTAATACATTTATGAAAGGGCCTTTCTACTTTCTGAAACTATACTACAAATATTGAGGGCCAAACATGTGCCTTGACTACAGGAGACAAGAGAGTGCTAGAACTAAAAAAAGCTCTATGCGTAAAAAGGCACTATTTTCAGGAACCTTCACCTCTTTGGAAAGTAGGAAAAGGCGTATTAGGCTCAAACTCTGAAACTGTGCCTTGTAGTTCTGATCCGAAGCTCCAGACATCAATGGCTAGAACTTCCCACATCTTGGAATCCTGCAGAAAGCTCTAAATAGTCTATCCTTTTATCCCTTTACTTATTTCCAACTCAGGGTAGATAGATATCCAAGTACCTAGAGGGTTTAGGGGTGCTATTTACAATAAAAGACAGTTGTACAGAAATGAAGAGGTCCTCATATCCTTATTATATAAACAGCAAGTTGGCTAGTAAACTAGTCATACTATTGGACTTAATGGGTTTTCTCTCTTATAGCTATGAGAGATTTTATGGCCAGTTCAAAGTATACAATATTGAAATGCAGGTTTTAGAATAAGTCTTCCCTATTCCCCACCCTCTCAACCCCCAAAGAAAAAAGGCACTTAAAAGATTTGTTATTCTTAATAAATATGTTTCCATACACACCTGTTAAGAGAAGGTCGTAATTGATTGGTTTAACAGAGAACAGCCCAGTCTAGATTCAAAAAATCATGGAAGAAGCATCCCAGCCACCACAGCAAGGAGGAAGCAGGAAGGAGAGAGCTGCAGAAATATTTGGAGGAAAAATGGGAATGAGAAGAAAATAAAATATACCCAATATATAACAAGAGAAGCAAGGGGCAATATTAGGGATGAAAGGCAGTAATTTAAAATATGACTTGGAATTGCTTAAGGTGACAAATGCCCTTTGGACTTTGCTGCCTTCAGATACCTAAGCCTTGGAAGTAGTTTTCATTAAAACCTGGATTCTACGGTCAGAGTTCCTCACTTGTACTTCCATACAGAATCAGTAACAGGTTATAATATGGATTAAAATCCACTTATCTCACTTTCAGCAACCAAATTGAGAAAAAAAATTGCTGTTGGAATGCCCTTCCCCCTCCTTCCCACCCCTTCAGCAGAAACCTCAAAGCCCAGTCCCAGCATGCCCACAAAGACATTGAGAAACCAACTGCAATAGTTGCAGTGGGGAAGACATGTGGGGACTGGCCTAGGCTGAGCCTTCTGCTTCAGTTCCCTTTCCCACGCTCCTCAGAGCCCCACTAAGCACAAACTCACGGGCCTGTCTTAGAATGTATGCAGCATTCACCAAGCAAGAGTACCCAGAGGAAACTGATAAACAGGTGTCCAATAAATGCCTTAATTAATTCAATCCCTAAATTTAGAGAACATGGTAGCCCTTCCCTGAATTCTTCCTACCATAGCTCTGGGCTCCCACAATCACTTCTAAACTACGGTTCTACCTTTCAGTCCAAAGCCCACTGCCACTTTCTCATGTTCCCACCCCAATAGGTCAAAGGTCTTTCTTTAATAAACACCCTTATTAAAAAAAAAAAAAAAAAAGTTACTCCCCTTCATCTCCATTTCTTCATTTTAAGCACTTGCCCTTATCTGCTCTGAACAATGACCTATGAATCTTCCACACCAAGAGGACTCTGAGCTCAAGAGAGTCTTCCAGTTACCGAGTTTCAACAGTGCCTGAACTGCAGTTACCACACTAGCAGTCTCCACCCTATAATCTTCTTTACTAATAAAAGCTCAAACTACCACTACCATGGGGCATACAGTTCTACATCCCTGCTCCAGAGAGAAAGTGTTTGTCACCCTGCCATTGATGGCCATTTTTTGCCCCCCACAACTTAAATTCAATGGGGGAGGTAGAAAGGAAGGTAGGAAAAATACCCAGGGCTCTAGGTCAGAAAGTAGTATCTGGAGAAACATTAGCTTCCCTCATCTTCATGGCTTTGAAGCTGACCACCTGGCTCTATTTTGGAAAAGACGACAAAACAATTAACCAAAAAGAAAAGATCAGATTCCTAGGTCTAAAGCATGGGGAAATATGCTGCCTGAAAGAGGGCAGAAGCAGAGGCTGTGTGGGACAGAAGACAACTCAGAAGACCAGTCCGAGTCCTGGCTCTGCTACTAGCCAAAAATGGCAGTAAGTCCCTGCCATGTTCACATCTGCAAGATGCCAAACTCTAACTCAGAGTTGCTATGAGGATCAGGTGAGATAATGTACGTTATACAAATATGAGGTACTAAGTTGTTTCAAGAGTTAGTTTCTATCTTCCAGTTACATTACTTCATGGTAATATCTCAGCCCCAAACTATTCTGTGAACTAGTAGATGAAATTAACTGGATCAGGAACATAACTGGGTCCTACAGAGTAGATGAACTGGTTTCCTACTCCAACTCTATTTACTAGGAGGTCTCACCTAGACCAGGTGTTTTGTCTAGTGCCTGGCAGTCATCGCAGCATCACACATCCATTGCAAGTTCTTAATTCCTTATGTGAGGCCTTAGCAGTTTATTACACCAAGGAGAAAGGGAACGTGAAATCAACTGACAATTACTGGATGTTTTAAATTTATTATCCTGGAAATCCTTACAACAACCCTAAAGAAGTTTTATTACAAATGAGAAAACAGACTCATAGGTGAAGAAATTACTCAAGGTCTCACACTTAATAGCAAATTTTGAATTTAACCCCAGGTCTATGCCATTCCAAAGCTTATGTCTTTCTGTGCTATGCTGTCAAGTCCAAATAGAAGTGAAGTACGACATGGATGGTTCAGCTTCTCTCCCCTACAACCTTTGCGAACTTTCTTCCTAACTATCACAGGAAAAAAGGGAAAGAAAAGGTTTCGATTTTTCTTCAGGCTACAGTTATCTAGAATATCTACACATAAGTGAGGGAACAGAAAAAAAATGGGAAGAAAAAGAAAGCATGAGTCGGGGGAAAGAATGAAGCTGTTAGGCAAGCTATAGCGAATAGACTTGAGTTACGAGAAGAAATAAGATTCTTCTCCATGCCATATACATCATAAAAAGATTACACGATAGACCATTAACTGATTTTGGCAGATAGAGTTAAGAAAATTTTATGAGTCCAGCCCAACACCTTTCCAGGTTTGCCACTTAATATTTTCAAATGGATTACA
Organism: Cheirogaleus major; assembly: GCA_963574435.1. Taxonomy (NCBI): domain Eukaryota; kingdom Metazoa; phylum Chordata; class Mammalia; order Primates; family Cheirogaleidae; genus Cheirogaleus; species Cheirogaleus major. The sequence continues at coordinate 13,076 of CAUYPO010012271.1, forward strand.
CTTGCTCTCGCTAAAAAAAAAAAAAAAAATCAAGAAATTCCCAAAGCAAGAAGGGGGTGTAAAGTGAAACCTGTTATATCCCTAAGACTAGTTTTTTTAAAAATAGCTGGTTCTGCTCTTAACAAGCCAGTAGTCCTTGGAATGATTTGTTCTACTGTAAACTGCCTATAGAAATATAACCTGAAATTGTGATTCTTAGAAGAGCATAGCCTTTGAAATCTGACTGGGTTCAAGTTCCAGCTCTATTGCTTATTAGTTATATGACTTTGGGCAAAGTACCACTTAATCACTCCAAACCTCAGCTTTCTTTTCTGTGAAATGGAGAAATGAAAATACATAAGGTGGTTGTGAGGATTAAATGAGACAATCGATGTAAATAAAGTGCTTAGAAAAATGTCTTGACACATAGAAAGCTATTAATACTGTTACTACTATAGTGACTAGAGTTTTCGTGTGGTTGGCAGGGCTTCTGAATAAACCAGTCTCCCCATGCTCCCTTCTTCCATTTCTAGCAGCACTGTAAACTATAGGAATTCTTTATTCTTAAAGGGAAAAACAAAATAAAACCCCAGACTAGGAGTCAAAAAACCTAGGGTCCAAGTCCTGGCTCTGCCAAAAAACTAGCTAAGAGAGCTTAGAGAAGTTATAGCTCCCATAAGCTTCTATTTCTGTTATTAATACTTTTCAGAGTTTAGTTTTAATGAACTAATATATGTAAAACCATATGCCAGTTCACCAATCTCTGGGTTCTTGGGGAAGAAATTTTATCTTCGGCAGCCAGTCCCAAAGGCAGCTCTCCTCCTTTCTTCCTATTTATTCATTATAAAATCAAAACCAATGTCACAAATTTATACTCTCCCTCTAAAAACAATAAGCCAAAATTCTACTTCTGTGTCACTCTAGGGATTTCAAATGGCTTTTTTAAAAAGCGCACTGAGGCCAGCCATGGTGGCTTACACCTGTAAACCTAGCACTTTGGGAGGCTGAGGCAAGAGGATTGCTTTAGCATAGGCCCAGGAGTTTGAAGTTGCAGTGAGCTATGATGATGCCACAGCACTCTAGCCTAGGCAACAGAGCAAGACCCAGTGTCAAAAAACAAAAAAGCACATTGAGCCTCCTACTGCAGAATACCAATCAACAAAATATAGTACCTCTAACACTACAGAACCATATTACATAACATCCAAGCCAGAAAGGTGGGTCCCTCCAGATACCTAAAGGCATTTAACTTGCCTTAACTGGCATTTGGCCCCCAAATTCAAAGAAATTTTTGCTGTTCAATCACAAATATAAAAGCAGAAAATTGCCATTTGGCTTCTATATTTTTTTTTTTTTTTTTTTTGAGACAGAGTCTCACTCTGTTACCCTGGCTAGAGTGCCGTGTCATCAGACTAGCTCACAGCAATCTCAAACTCCTGGACTCAAGCAATCCTTCTGTCTCAGCCTCCTGAGTAGCTGGGATTACAGGCATGCGCCACCATGCCTGGCTAATTTTTTCTATATATTTTTAGTTGTCCAATTAATTTCTTTCTATTTTTAGTAGAGATGGGGTCTCACTTTTGCTCAGTCCAGTCGCAAACTCCTGACCTTGAGCGATCAGCCCGCCTCTGCCTCCCAGATTGCTAGGATTACAGGCATGAGTTGGCTTCTAAATCAAAGGAATATATTTTGTCAACAGTTTTTCTATGGCTTCTTATCAGCTTTTATACCTGAGTCCAAAGTCTAAGTACCCCACCCCACTCTACTTGATGTTCCACCTTCTGAAGCTCAGTCAGAACAATTCTAGTACTTCTCACTTTCCTGGGAAGACTCATCTCTACGCTAACCCCAAGTCCCTGGAGCTGATTTGCATTAAGATATGAAGTCACAAAACCTATATTTTGGAAATGGCCTTGTCTGAGTGTTAGCAGTTTCTGTGATTCCTCGTGGATCTGTTTCATGCTAGGCCGGCTTCTCCATTGAGAGTACCCAAAAGGCTGATCAAAGGTGTCTTACTTTCACAAGGAAAAACTGGGTCTCACTGTGTCTACCATGAATCTCTCTGATGAATTAAGGGAGTCTCTGGACTAATCACCCTCCTCTTAGGAAAGAGTGATGCATCCTATATGATTGGAAAGTCAGAGAAAAGAAGGACTTTACAATAAAACATATAAAAGTTTATTTTTAAATATTCCTTGTTAAATGGAGGTTGGGCTGGCAATTTCTATATATCAATAAAGCACCTTTAGCTTACTTCAGTCTTACAATCCTTAACCAAAGTTACCTGCCAGGATTTAAAGTTTTTACTATGACTTTAAAAAAAAAAAATCACCACCACCATCATGACCTCCTAAATTCAGAGACCAGATAAAACATTCTTTTTGCTCTCTTTTCCCCTCCCAAGTATTCTGGGAACCCCCCAAACCATAACATACTAAAATAGCTAAGTGCTGGGCTGGCTTTGAAGCGAAGAAGGGTGTGGCTCTCAGCTAGTGAGGGGGCCCAGGACTGAAAAGGTATGGAAAGAAACAAAACCTGCTTCTCTATGGAGCATGCATGACACACACACAGGACTGGTCTAACAAGTCCTTCTGATCTCTCAGGCCAGGCCGCCTCCTTCTCCTCCCCCATTACCCACATGCCTCTCCAAGGCCCTCCACTGGGCCAGATAACACTGAAATTTCTCTCAATCCCAAGAGAGAGTCAGAGGAGACACACAGAGTTACTTACTTACCTGGATCCCTTTGCAACCTTGCCAAAGGTGCCTCACCTAGCATTAAAAGGAGAAAGCAAGGCTTTAGGGAGAAGATGATAAGGAAACAAAGATAAGAGGGAGGGGCAAAAAAAACAGAGGGAAGTGTCAGACTAGAGGAAGGGGAGAGGCCAAATGCCTTTTTCCTTCCTACACAAACAGAGAGAGAGAAAAAGAGAGGAAGGTCAGGTACACAATGGGAAATGAAAAAAGTCTAATCAAAATGGAAAGGCACTGTTTAAGTCTCATGTCATAAAAGAGAAATACTAAAATTAACTGGGACACCTTATACCCTTTCACACCCTAAGCTAGAAAAAAAAATGTTCATGGAAAAGCTTAACCTTAGAGTTTACTAGAGGTCATCCAACTGTTTGAGCTCACATTCCTTTTTGAAAAGGCAGCTTCTCACCAAACTCCCTTACTTTCTATCTACGGCATACTTTCCACCTCTTTACCCATCATTTGAAGATAACTTGGAAAAAATGGAAACATGTAATATTTATACAGTCCCAAGTCCTCAAATCCCTAAACAGTGCAACAAGACATCCCTTCCCTCAGGTTTAGAGTATACTTTCTTTTGGGGGACAAGCAAGAGAGAGAGAGACAAGGTATAAATCTATGAAGAAATCAGAAGTGTTAAGGACCTATTTCAGCTACAGGACAGATAACAGGAGGAAATGTCTCTCTTTTATCTGAAAGAAAAAAGAAAATCCTACCTTACAGGAGAAGAAAAGTTATGTATTATTAATTATTGATCTCCCCCTAGGAGTTATCACACATAATCCTTTCAACATCCACTGGGGTAATGGCCTCTTTTTATGGATAAGCAGACTACCTATATATCAGAAGTATTGTGTATATATAAGAAGTACTGAGTATCTTGCCCAGGGTCATCAGCTATTAAGTGGTAGAAATGTGTATGTTCTACTTCAAGTCTATGTTTCTTCTCCTTGCTACAGTGGAAGGAGTATGAAATTTCTATGCTTCCTGTGGTTAGAAGTCATTCTAGCTCCAACAGAGAAATTAACCCAAAGTAAACTTTTTTGTCTGGAGCGGGGAGGCAGCAAGAAAAGATGGAGTGGAACCAGCTAGACCTATGGGTCTTACCTTCACTTTAAAGAATAAGACCTTACTCAATTCTGGGGAAGAGTAGCTTGCAGTCTACCTCCAATTTATTTCTCCTTTTATAAGGAGCAAGTACTCGGGAGGAAAGGTGCTAAGGACAAAAGAGATACTACTTTGTACAAATCACCTACCTACCTTTCCACTGGAAAGCCTGCTCTAGAAATCTGACTACATACCACATCCTCTGATCACCTCCCTATCATAAGAAAGAAAATCTAATCACAAATATCCCTACTTTCACTTTTAATGTGACACCTCACTAAGCCAAAAGCAAAGATCAGGTTTGCGGTGGGAAACAGAAGGAACTAGAAGCAGGGAAGATTGTGCTAGCCAGCATCAGAACAGAGGGGAGGGATTGTTCTGGCGGTATGTTAGCAATCTGCCTCTAGGGCAGCTGTCCTCCTGGGCAATCAAAGGCTGGTTTGTGTATGTGCTCAGGGACCAGCCAGCTTGGCAAGAAGTTGAGGACTTAGCCACCCAATCCACAAAGTGAGAAGAGATGCCTGTTTCACAGCTGGAATGGAGGGCGAGGGGGGGTGGGGAACACAAAACAAGGGAGAAAAGGGGGGAGGGGGAAACAGAATGTTACAGGTGCTATTTCAGTCTAGACATAGGAGGGAAAAATCCCACGAAGCTACGAGCCATTCCCTAGTTATGTGCAAACATTAGAGAACTGCCAGTAACTCTCAATACTGAGTAGGTAGGCCTCCTGCTCTGTATATAGTAAGGTGCCAATTGGAAGGATAAGACCTAAAATGTAAAGGCCTCACTCAGCATTACCTGTTTCTTTCTGTCCCTTTCAGACCCAACAAGGTACCTGCAATATATACAGCAAATGAACATTATTTAACATCTATCTCCTTCTAGAATTCCTTTCTTAATTAAATCAAAGAGATCCGTAAATACTAACAGCACACACAAAACTCAGTAAGCTCCCCAGTGCTAAGAGATGGAGGCCATTTATATAATTCAAGTGCTAAGACGCAAAAGGCCACAGTCAGAATTCACACTCTCTAATCCCTCAGAGTAGCTAGATGCTCTGAGACCCATTAGACACACAAAGGCTGCTCTCTTCTCAGTAGAGCTCTGTAGCAGAGTTGCACTCCAGGGACAAAGAGATTTCACAGGAGAACCACAAAGACATCGCCCCTCTCGGTTCCCCCACTCCCAGCTTTCTCACTTCCTGTCACAGTAGCACCAGACCACAGTCTCCCAGAAACAAACAAATACAAAGTGCTGGATTCTGGGCTGCTGGCCAACCGCATTCCAGGGCATCCTGTCTACCAATCACGGGCCAGAGCCCCCACTTTGCCCTGCTCGTTCCTTATCATGTTCAGGGAAAACAACCCTCCTCTCTTCCCCAAGCCAACACTACGTAGGACAAAGCTCAGGCCTTTAAGAATCAGCAGAAAGACTGTGTGTGGATCTAAGAGTTTGGAGGGAGTGAGGGGATTTTTAAGATTCCTACTTGGCAAGTTTCTTCACTTTGGAGGCACTGCACTGGGATTTTAAAGCTACTGCTGCTGTAACATTCTGCTCAACTACATGTGACACATCCCCCAATAAAGCTCCATCATGGCAATTTGATCACCAACCTGGATTAAGTCAATGGAACATTCCCACTTGGAGAACTACTTTAAGACATATCCTCTGTCGCCTTCTCTATCATTCATTTTCACTGTTTTCAGTCTTTCAAACTCTTTTTCCTACAAGCATAGAGCTGATTCCTAAGACAGGCCCCAAAGAGAACAAACAAAGGCAGCAGACTCCACCCTACGAAGCAGACTCCACCCTACAAAGAGACAGTTTATCAGGTGCTGAGAGCAAAGTTCCCAGCTTCCCTGGAGAATAAGAGGAAGACCACTAGGAATTGCACAGAAGCCCTGGAGGCAAAGATGTCAAGACAGCAACCACAGCTTTTCCTGCTCACTACCCCCTGAAGTGGGTCAGGGGCTGTAGATCTGGAATCTAGTCAGCAAAGAAAGCCTCCATTCCTAATAAGGGTCCTCAGCTGACTCCAAGAACAGGATAAACGATACATTTTTCTATTATCTTGTACAGCCCATTGGAAGTTAGCCCTAAACCCCAAAAGCAAAGAAGTAGAGGTCAAACTCTATTAGCCAGAGATTCTTGAAATCCAAAGAAGTAACACCCCTTTGCTCAAAGGGCTCAATTCCCTATGCAAAAAAACAGCACAATGCTCAGCAGAGTTCTCTAACCAGAGGGACATTCCAGGAACTAACTACCGTAGTAATATGCTCTCATTTCTTATCTTTTCTCATCCCTTTCTTTCTCCTAGACCTCTCTCCCCTTCTTGGACCTGCTAGAAGTACTCTGGGCTGAACACTGACACAAAAGAAGCTAAATCTAAAATAGCACAACTTGGATTTAGTCCTTATCTGGATCTGTATAATGAGGTAGAAGGGATAGGGCAGGAATATGTACAAGAGTCAGCCATTCTAGGGTTGGAGAGAAAAGAATATATAGCAACACTATGCTTTAGAACAGAACTTTGGAGGCAACACCTAGCCACTGCAAACTCTATCACCAAAGCACACACACGAAAGTTTATGAGATCTAGCATGGAACCAAACTACCTTTTGCTCTCAAGAACACCAAAAAATTAGCTACTACTGTTAGTATTCTTATCCTATTTTCCCTCATTCATAGCCCAGGCCAAATAAATCTGAGTCAATTAAACATCATAGTGTGGATATATTATATATATTAATACAAAAGTAGATAAAAATAGTACCATCTAGTTGGGGAGAGTTTTCTGAGACAAAGGGGGTAGAGTGGGGGAGCATGTGAAAGACCCCAGACAAAAGAACCAGACACACCCATGTCAATGCTACTGCTGTTCCAAAAGGATGCTTGGCAGCTTTTCTGCATCAAATTGAGCAGGTGAGAAAGGAAAGAAGTGCTGACTCAGAAATATAGTCATCCTAGGGTACGAGAGAGGGAAGGAGACAAGTATAGCCAAACGATTACAATTCAACTTAGCTTCACCAGAGTTCCCAGTTCTAATTGTAACTCTGGCTGTTTGCAGACAGATTTAGAAAACCCAACCAAAGGAATAATGAATGGGTAAGGAGAAAGTCCTCAGAGGGCCTAAAACTTAAGCTGAATAGTCTCAATGGGCAGGACGGATGAATCTGTTTTGCTATCTAACAACCCACACCCCTCTCTCTCCAAAGCAGGCCTCAAAACTGAAAGAATTAGAGGGAGGGGAGGTAGAGAAAAGAATGTGACTGGGAAAGGTTTAGCTACATTCCAACTAGCCAACATCCCACATAGTATTAAGAGTGCTGAGAATCCAATCCCACTACATGAGAGTTGCTGGACTCTGCTAACACATACCCAATTCCTGCACCACCCCCCACCCCCAAACACTCAGAAAAGAAGGGTAATTGAGATGGCCTGATGAAGGCACCAGCTGTTTCCACCACCCTCCCTTCCCTCCCCTCCTGAGATGGCCGATTCAAACTCACATCAAACACTTAATACAATTGACTGGTCAGTAGGAAGGAGAAACTTGGACTAAAATAGCAAGAAGAGTGCCAACTGGCCCCACTTAGAAGGAATGCTTTCTTGGCTCAATTTATAAATAAGAAGCTGTTGTCATCCACTCCCTTCTACCCAACTATGTTCTCCTTTCCACATCCTACCCCTCAGTTTCAAATAGGTTTCAGTTTCTTCCCTACAATTCCTTGGTCTATTTTCAAATATCTGAAAATACAGGGGAAGTGTATATAAGGTTGAATGTAAAATAACAACTGAGAGATTAGAAAGCTTCCTGGACTACAACAGCCAAATCGAGTACAGGGCTCCGATGTAGGGCAAGATGACAAGAGCAAACACAGCACTTGTCTACATATTTCAAGTAAGGAAAAGAAAGGAGCTAATGTTATGCAGCCATACTTGCACTGATGGTGGCACGATTTCCTAAAGCACCAGTAGCCAGTTAAGCATACTAAAGTGACCAGCCCCTCCCCCATCCATATTCCAAGTTGAACAGAGTTAGCCAAGGAGGAAGGAAAGGAAGCCAGCACTTCCTTTTCAGACAGGAAGTTAACATTGGCCCTTCCTGTCCAGTTTTAAACAATTTGTTCAGCTGAGTTTCAATACTAACATCCTCTCCTGAATTTGTTCCACAATTTCAAAATGGAGATATGGTCTAAAAGTTTCCCTTCCCTCTAACAGGCAAGTCCTGCACTTCATGCTGTGTTGCCATAACCTCCAATTCAGGAGGTAACATCTATAATTCCAAAACAATACAGGACATAGAGGTAGATAAATTCACTTTAAATTAATCACCTTCTCACCATGTCTACTGCTATGAACTAGTCTTCTCTACTCCTCATACTAATTAAATAATCAGCCACCTGAGAAATAACATATTTATGTAGCTTAATTCAAATGTTCAGATTTTGTAGTCCTCAAATCAGAGTGATCAGAATCACCTGGGAACTTTTCAAAAAAAAAAATACAATCCCCCATCTACCTCAATTTTCTGGAGAAGTCTGGGAATTTGTGTTTTTAAAAATCCCTTATAGTGATTCTGACAGCCTGCTGGGAATGACTGTACTGACGTATCCCTGGGAATCCTCTGACCATAACATTCCTCTTGCAAAAAGGGCACTGGTTATAAAATACATTATTTGAGCCTGTTTTACTGCTCACCAGACAGCTCACATCATTATTCAGTCCAGATTAGAAGCTCTTTGAAAGCATGAATCTAAATATAAGGACAGGTGAAACAACACTGTATAAATCCTAAAATTCTAGACTCAGAACCTAGAAGGGACAACTGTGTCACTTGCCAGCACCACCTTCTTTGGAATCCTGAGTTGCTACATTAGAGAATATCCCTATTTACACTGCAAATTGGGCAACCCAATTATTTTTAAAAGTCTTAAATTTTCCTCCAAGGAACAAAGAACTATGGCCAAATTTTCAAAGACTGGTCCCATATTATATCCCAAAAGAAGCTCAAAGTCTTAAATCTAGCATTCCAAGACTCTAGATAATTCTAGCCCACTTGACAAAATATAATAGAAATAACCAGAAACTCTGTATTCAAGTGTTACCTCTAACACCCAAGCAAGTCGCTTTAACTTCTGCTTTAAGTAAGAGCAAGTGAATAGCAAAATATATTTAAAAGAACCACAAAGAGAAATATTTCCATAAGGAAGCATGTGTCACTTTAGAGTTAGGAAAGAAGAAATGGCATTAAAAGACACTATTCAAAAAAAAAAAAAAAAAGACATACTCTCAAGAGAACCACCAACATCTTGGCCCAATCTATATATGCTGAAGTAATACATATCAACTAGTTTTTTTAAGCAACTTCAAATTTTGGAGGAATCTGTGATTGCCTGGAGTATTTATCATGCAAGATGATATAGTTACCTGACCAAAGGAGGAGATGGAAGGAAAAAAAATATTTCCTGATTGAGGTCATCTCCCAAGGATGATATTAAGTAACAGGATGACAACTAGATAAGTGTAATTAAAGGGAGGAACAGAGGGTAACCAGGTCAAGTACCAGGGTTGAAAACTCCAAACAGAGAGAGGGAGACAGAGAGACTCTTTCTCTTTCACTAAGGTACAGACTAGCTAAACCAGAAATCTTGAGAGGGAAAGTAAGAGTAGGTGATTCAAGACACAGGTACTCTGATAATTAAATATCCTTTTACTTTCGTACATCAGGTTGCCATAGAGCATCAAATTACTAAATAATTGGTGCTTCCTCTTCAATTTTAATTGGTCCATTAAAGTCAACCAGGTAAAGTGGCTCAGTATGTGCTTTAATAACCCTTAATGCCTAAACATACACATGGAAAGGGAAAATAGAGATATATGGTTAGTTATCAAGGACAAATTATCTCCCTCAATGTGCAAGACAAATATATGTAGATGGTGATCTATAAAGGGGTCCCTGAATCTATTAAATCACAATGATTGATTAGGGCTGTGGGCAAGCAGGAGCTTTTTGATCAAATGAGCAAAAGGAGAAGCAGCAGACAAGTGAGGCAAGCATAATATTTGGTCAAAAGCACATAAACCAAACCAACAAATGTTGTACTCAAAAGGAAACTATACCAGGTCTAGGCTGTCACTCCTTCTGTTCATAGAAAATTGACTCTGCAGATAAGACGATGGAGAAGTATATAGTATTTCTCTGGGGAAGAAAAATTCTGATCTCACTTCCCAAATACATACAAACTTATTCTAAGTAGTTGCCTTACTATTATTCTCCAAGACAAGGGTCACCAACCTACGCAAAATTTGCTATTATGCAAATTACTTGCTGACTATATTATACTTTCATGGAGCTTCCACAATAGGAGAAAGACAAAGGCTGGGTCAGATGCTACAACTCATAAGGAATACACAAAAAATTGGTAACAAGCTGGGCACAGTGGCTCACGCCTGTAATCCTAGGTAATCCTAGCACTCTGGGAGGCCGAGACAGGAGGATTACTTGAGGTCAGGAGTTCAAGACCAGCCTGAGCAATAGCAAGACCCTGTCTCTACTAAAACTAGAAAAATTAGCTGGGTATGGTGGCGTGGTGGCATGGGCCTGTAGTCCCAGCTACTCGGGAGGCTGAGGCAGGGTGATCGCTTGAGCCTAGGAGTTTGAGGTTGCAGTGAGCTAATGATGATACCATTGCACTCTAGCCAGAGCAACAGACTCTCAAAAAAACAAAAACAAAAAATTGGTAACAGCTGTTGTCTCCGGGGCCTAAAGTGAGGAGACAACTTTTCAGGGTACAAGGTCCTAGAATTCAGGCATCCTCAAACTGTGGCCCGCAGGCCACATGTGGCCCACCGAGGACATTTATGCAGCCCGCCGGGTGTTTTTGCCACCCGCTGCCTGTCCTGCTTAGCAGCCAACTTGTCCTGGGCCCACAGTGCGCATGTGTGGAATGTGCGCCGCACTCCCCAACGGCCCTCCAACGGTCTGAGGGACAGTGAACTGGCCCCCTGTTTAAAAAGTTTGAGGACCCCTGTCTAGATTATTTCCCTTCTCCCCCAGGTACATTCCCATTGGCCCTCTCTGGACAGTTCTCTTACTTCTCCCCTTCTCCCATATCTCCTGCTCACTAACAACAACCAGCCTCAGAGTCTTTGCACTTTCTATTCCTCGTATCTACATGACTCTGTCCCTCATTTCTTCTGTTCTCTCTTTTACATGAGGCCTTCCCTGACCACTCTATATAAAATAACTTCACTCCCATCCTGGTAATTCTTATCCTCCATGCTGCTACTTCTTTTTTTTTTTTTTCCTTAATAGCATTACCACACTCTGACATACTACATAATTATTAGTTTACTTATTATTTGTCTCTCACAACTAGAATGTAAGCTCTGTGAGGACAAGTAGTACGTCTATTTTGTTTATTGCTATACTTCAATGCATGGCATACAGCAGATTCTCAAATTTCTTTTGAATGAAGATGTTTTACTTCTTCAATTAATACAAAAAGTTAAATATTAGAAAAATAAATCAACTTTGTTTCCTTTCATTTTCATTTCTATACTTTTCTTTCCAGTTGTGATCATGGGCCTATGAAGAGGCCTATGTAGCCTTACCTGCCTGTTTCGCTGACCTTCAGCAGGGCAGACATTCAAGTGGCCAACTGTGCCCTGGTTTACAAAGTAGCCGATGAAGAGAAGAACAGCACAGAGGTTACAGAGCTTCCCCCATTTCAACAAAGAAGCAGGAAAGAAATCAGATTGGCATCAATTTCTCTTTTAAAATAGAGTACTCTATTTTAAAAGTGTACTGAATATACACCAGCTACTTTACTTCAATGAGATTTACTTCACTTGCAATGAAATGGGAACTGCAGGTACTTTGATAAAGGTATTGAAAAGTTGACCCAGTTTCTATAACAATGTCTTATGTCCTCAATCATCAGAATATATCTTGGTTTCTTAAAATACAAACTCCCTAAAACAAAAATCTTTCCACTCCACAAAGAGACCTCCTAATGTGAGATACTGCATTCCAATATAGAACAAGGGAAGCACATACAAAACTGACAATTTATTCTGGGGAAAGCAAATTTCTTTTGTCCTACTGTCAACTGAACCTAAATGAGTAATTAACTAGGAAATGTGGATGAGATACAAAAATCAAAGATTAAAACTAATCTGAATTACTAGATCAATATTCTTGAGTTACAACTATAATCCTAATCTGGATCCAACTGAAACAAACCAGAAATAGTATCCTGATACTTGTACCTTTAGCACATGGGTACAGTTTATTCTAGAATAAGAATTTAGAAAGGTCTTCCATATTGTTAGTGAGGCAAAGTGATAGCCATGAAAACCACCAAACTACAGGGGGAAAAATGATAGGGGAGGCAAAAGGAGGCAAAGAGAGACGCCACAGAGAACAGGAAAGTAAACGAAAAGGAGAAAACATAGAACTGATAGAGGAAATACGGGTTAAAAAAACAATGTGGGGAGTTGGGTTGAAGGAGTTATGGTAGGAGGCTATGGAGTGCCAATAGAAACTGGCTTAGGCCGGGCTCGGTGGCTCACGCCTGTACTCCTAGCACTCTGGGAGGCCGAGGCCGGAGGATCAAGGTCAGGAGTTCGAGACCAGCCTAAGCAAGTGTGAGATCTCAGTCTCTACTAAAAATAGAAGAAATTAATTGGCCAACTAAAAATATATATAGAAAAAATTAGCTGGCATGGTGGCGTGTGCCTATAGTCCCAGCTACTTGGGAGGCTGAGGCAGTAGGATTGCTTGAGCCCAGGAGTTTGAGGTTGCTGTGAGCTAGGCTGACGCCATGGCACTCTAGCCCGGGAAACAGAGTGAGACTCTGTCTCAAAAAAAAAAAAACAAAAAGAAAGACTGGCTTAAAACTATTCAGAACACTAGTTTCACAGGTTTTTTTTCCCTACAACTGCAGAGCTAGACAATCATGGGTTATTTAATATTAAGAAAAAGAGAAAAAAGAAGGAAAATTCTAGACTGGAAAAACCCTACAAGTCACCAGGCAAGGCTGTATCTAACACATTTTTATTTCCTACAGGCCACAGCCTGGCTTTTCCACATATAAGAGCAGACTCCTTTCTTAGAAACACACTTTTCACAGGAAGCATTCATGAACTCAAAATTTCTACATGTCACAGTTTTGCAAATGTCCATAAATAAGGGCTACAAACAGAATGATGTTTTCTGAACACAAAAAAGGGAGCTTATTTCAAGAAATGGGATAGTAAAAGCCTGCCTTCATTTCTATGTAACTGTTTCCTGTACAACCATTCATAACTGAATATTATCCTACAAAATCCAGGTTGGACAAGAGAAACTTAGAGGTAAAGAATCCGATTCGGAGTCAAGAATAATAAACCCAAACAAATCCTTTTTCAGTTCATTCTCTGACAAAGTTGAAGAAAATCTACTCCTTGCATGCTAGAGTTCTGTCTCTTGTAGATATAAAAAGGTGGAAGAACTTTGTATCACAAGTTTTTTCCCCTAAAATATCGGTCTCTGAAGAAATTACTGTAAGATACTCAAGCTTTGGCACTTGTTTCTCCTCCCCCTCCCCCCACACCTCATTTTATGAAAATGTACCCATTCTCATATCACTGCTGTTGAGGACAACCATGTCCACACAACTCCCAAAGTTGCCTATTACTAAAAACATTTTTTCATTAAAAAAATTTAAAAGTTAGCTTACCCATCCAGGAACCCATTTGTTCTGTAAAATAAGTATCTACATCTACCACAGAACTTCAAGCTTTAAATGAGCTTAAAGGACACTTAGTCCAACAGACAAATGAAGTCTGAATTCACTGAATGCATCCATTCTAGTAGCAAACGCAAGGCATTACTTAGAGTTGTGCACTGTTCTATGACTTTTACGTATATTAAATCAATTGTCACAAAAGTCCTATGAGATGGTTAATATTATTACCTCCATTTTACAGACAGGGAGACTGAGGCACAGACAAGCAGTTTACCCTAGGTTACGCAGATCCTACACAGCAGTTTGGCTCCAGCATCCATGCTCTTAACCACTATGTTATGTAGCCCTGCCTCACTGTATTGTGGAATTCTCAAACTGGAAATTCCCCTTTTGGTCAGCACACTGATCAAAAAATATAAAATAATAAAACATTTATGGCAAAATGTTAACAATTGGTGCCTAGGTGAATAAAAAGTATACAGGAATTATGGTGCTATTCCAACTTTCCTGCACATTTGAAATAAAAAGTTAAAAATTGCTTTTGCCATCATACAATGGGACATGTTTCCTGAAAGTGATGACCAAATTACCTATTGCTGATCAGCAAAGAAGGCTTTAAGAAAATTCTTTGGATCCTTATAATGATTCTGCTGTATGTCTTCCCCACAAATCAGTCCCGCACTGATTCCCATTAAGGGCTTATTTAACCAAGACTTAATGAGCACCTCAGTATGTACCAGACACTAAGACAGGTGCTAAAAAGATACAAAGATAAGACAGCACCTACACCCAAGCAGCTCACAAACTAGAGGGAAAGACAAGCATAAATAGACAATTTCAATAGTTAATACATACATTATTTGAAGTACCTCCTACAAGCCTGTTCCTGCAAGTTGATACCATTCCAAACCACATACCTGAAAATTCTCTGGAAGAAGAAATTTTACTGATAATCAAACAAAGTTTGAGGCATTTCCAGAAGTTTAAGAAATTAAGACAGCAGTGGCACACATGTGAAAAGATCCCTGTACTAGAGATTAATATAATATCCATTCTAGCATATCCAGCTTCTCGAGGGCTCTAAAGAAAACAGATCTTTTATATACATTATCCCAACAGTGGTTGTGGGGAGTGGAAGAGGGTTGGAAATGAATACTGACTCTGCACCAAGATGAAACACTCCTGCCTCTAGCAAGGGCTCATTTTAGTTCTAGCTGTTGTTTCCATTCTCTCTGAAAAATAGCAGTGTATTAGTGGTTAAGTCCATGGACTTTGTAGTTAGTCAGACCAGGGTTAATCCAGGCCTCAACCATTTACAGGCAGCGGAGATTTTCAGCAAACCTCAGCTTCTTTGAGGCTCAAATTCCTTAAAAAAAAAAAAAAAAGAAAAAAAGGTTGTTGTGGAAAATTAAGTAAATATTAAGTTTATGCAAAATGCTTAGTACACAGTAAAAAAAAAAAAAAAAAAAAAACACAATGGGGAGGGGAGGTCCTAGCAGTTGGTACCAAAATAGAAAGCAATAAATTATACAGAGCTAATCATTTTGTTATTCCAACTGATAGTGATCTATGCTTAATTTATTTGCATCTATCCTATCTCATCCATCCCTAGAGATCAACTACTTTATAAACCTAAGGCTGGACTGTAATTACCTGGAGCTTTTCCTTTTTTTAATTTTTTTTTAAGATTTCTAATAGTTCCAATTTTACAGTAGCTGAGAGAATATATTCTACCCTCTCTGAATGTCCATGTTGGAACCCTAAGAAAGGTACTAAATAAACTCTAATCACTCAAAAGAGACCCCTCATCTGGAACACAAGAACACTACCTTATTCACACAACAAAGAAACCAACAGTATATAAGAGGCAAACAAGGAAAGAAAAATCTGCACCACTCATACTTACTTGTCATCATTTTTTACCCCAAAACCAAAATCAGAAAACCAAAAATTAAAAAACAAAAGATGTACTTATCCACATTCCTTACTATAATTTCTGAAAGAACCAGTGGAGATGAGAGGTAAAAGGCCAAATCTTCCATCTTATCACCCCAAAGGCTCTATACTACACATCAGCCAAAACAATGCCTTAGTTCGTGGAAACAGTCCTGGACACTAGTTAACTGGGATGCTCACTGCAGCTACACAAAGCCCAGTATTTAAAGCCAGATCCAAATCAACACCATTCAGTCATCCAGAACCTATTTTCAAACTGCCTTTGTACTCCTCCTTCAGATTCCCTCATCCCTCCCCCTAAAGGTTGAGTGGGAAACCGACACTCGGCAGCAACATGGACCAACCCTCCAAAGATCCACCAAGAAACCTCCCTAGGCTGGAGTCAAGGCAGAGAGAGAACATTTTGAAAGAAAATTTGGTAAATATTAAACTACAGCTCAACAGACTGTACACATTGTATTTTTTTCTTTTTTACTGTACTTGCTATAATTATGAGATCCAGACAGCAAAAATTTCCTGCAGCCTTTGCCTAGATTATACTAAAAGGAGGACAAAGTTCTGTTTCCTCCTGAAGCCACAACCTTACAAGGATGAAATAATCTTTCAAGAAATACCCTCACTCTAGAAAAGAAATTCAAGGAAGTCTTCTATTCTAAAAAAAATGGGGGAGGGGGAACAAAATCAAAGAATTATTAAAGATACATACCAGTTTAAAAAGCTAATGAGCAGCTTATACATTAAGCCCCATCTTGTTACAATTAGGGCAGTATCTACTCCAGCTATAATTTTCAGACTGATTCATATTTTCAAAAGGAGAAGGAAGAGAATACCCCAGTTTTCAGGTACTGATGAGTTGGCTATATAATTATCTAAAATCAGTACTTTTGCAAAAATGTATTTGCAAAAACAAATTTTAAGATTAAATATAAGATATGAAAGCACAGTCATGAGCTTTCAGCTCTAACAGATTTGATTTCATGGTAAATTAACAAAACAAAAAACTCACCTCCAAAAAACAATTTTCAACTTTTTATTTTTAAAAATAAAAATTCTCTTTGTGTCTTCTCAAATGCATTGTAAACACTAAAGTTTGTGTAAGTAGTTTCTCTAAACCTAATCTTATTCCACCCATGGCCCTTTCAGAAAGCACAAAGCTGAAAATATTTTCAGGTGTGTTGCCACTTTACTCAGGTGAAATAAAAGCATGATTAGAATTTCCTTATGGGGAGGGCGTGGAGAGAAAAAAAAAAGAATTTCCTTATCCCTTTAAGCATATAAACCAAATGTTACTGTGTTTGCAGATTTAACATACAACACCTCCACAAATCTTTTAGGAGGAAGAAGGGGATGGCAATTCAGTTAACATAGATCCATTTGTTTTCTTTTATAAGGCAAAACAGGGAGGCTACGTCTAGCAGGAGAATGAGGCTCCCACCCATTGCACCTGGAAAAGTAAAAGAGGGATCCACCCAGGAACAGCAGGCTGAAACCGATCTGGGCCGTTCAAACTCTCTGGAGGAAAAAATAATACCATTTAAGCTGCAAAGCTCCCTGCAACTTTCCACTTCCATAAATCCAATGATAAAAGGAAAAAAAAAGTTTTGAAACATATGAAGAACCATCTGTATAACTAGCTTCCGATCCGGACAAATTCCTTTCCCAACCCACATGCAACATGCCAAAAAACCAACTTTTGATTTGGGCTCTGAAAACAGAAGTACATAGCTTAATCCAGAAAAAAACATAAAATAAAAGAACACACCAAATTGTAAATTTACACAACTGTTCTTACCCCTCTGTAAGAATCTATTCGGCTTCCTGTATTAGAGAGACCTAGAAGTTTGCTTCTAGGTCTTGTATATTTTACCTTATTTTAGTATAATAAAATACCAAAATCGCCCCAAAGTATTTAAAGTAGAAAGAAAAAAATAATTGCTTAGAAGTCACCCATCAGCATAACAGATTCTCTCCCGTTTTAAATTCCCTCCGGTTACCGTAAGACAAAAATTCAACTTGGCTTATCCTCCTTTGCCCGTCTGTACACACGTTTTTTAAAAAGGCACACACCTCAAATGTGGACTTCAAAAAACCAATCCTTTAAGAAAGAAATCCAAGGCTTCGCCAATGTGCTGAGAAAGACAAATCCAGCAGGGCAGTTGATTTTTCACCACCTCTTCCTCCTTTCAGGATCTTTCCTGCTCTTCTTTCTCTCTCTCCCTCTCTTTTTTTTTTTTTCCCCTCAGATCCAACACCTAAAATGGAAGTTGCACCCAGCCAAAGGCAAGGGAGCCTGGGTGGTGACAAACTGATCTGGCAGCCCTACCCCCTCGCTTTCCTAAGTGATGTCAGCCCCTGTGAGCTTCCAATAGGAGCCAGGCATAAATCAGGGAGCTGACCTTATCCAATAGGAAACTTTATTATAGGAAATTAAAAAAAAGAGAGAGAGAGGAGGAGAAAAGAGACGGGGAAGTTTTATATATATTTATATTTAAAGCGGAGACTGTACAGTCTCTGAGGAATTACTGCAGAGCTGGGGATAGAGGGCGTCAAGAAACAAGGGTTTTTTAGAATGGCACGCCTAAGCCTCAATTTTCTTTGATGGAGGGTTCTTGCTCCCTCTCCTGTCCTATCCCGGTGGGGAAACAGAAAAGAGCTGATGTTATTTGCCTGCTGCTGTTTGGCTTGTTGCTTTCTACCCCAAAGCACTTTCCCAAAGGAAGACAGGAAGGGAAGGAGAGAGAAATCCTAGAAACAGGACTACTGTGTGTTGATTGGGATGATAGGGGCTATCTGAGGTAAACTCTCAATTTCATTGTTTTGGTTTAATTGCATTAGAGCTAATTAGAAAAAAGAAATGCCTAGACTTGTTAACAGTTTGTAGTCTCTATGCTCTGAACTAGAAGGAAACCAAATTCATTAGGCTGTTGAGGAAAATCACTGTCTTCCCATTTGTCCCCAAATCAAAATAATGTGGGTTTGTGGAGGAGAGGAAATGGAATCCAATAAACAAGCAATATATTTAGAAGGGATAACAGCATTGGTAAGGACAAGTAAATCTCACATCAAGAAAATTTTATTTCTTTGTGAACTTCAAGCTTAAGATGATATGGTTCATACATTCTCTTTTTACTTTTGACCTAAATAAAGGATTATCAGGATATTCTTTTTCTGAGTTAAGAAATATTAATATTTTTAATATGTTCTTAAACCATGAAGGACAGGGGTTAGATTTTTTTTTTTACATGCTTGACAAAGACTAGTACTTTATGGTTATTCACTGATTACTAAAACAAAGATGAGCTGAAGATGTCCTTTTTCTTTCTTACTGCAAAATCTAAAACCTACCCTGTAGACTGCTGCCAAATGAGTCTTCATAAAGTTTTCATACTCTACTATAATGCTTAAGAGCATAGGTTTTGCAGTCAGACTGCCTGGCTTGAAACTTCCCTTCTGTAAGTACACACACTCAAATACATGTACTACTATATGACCTTGGCCAAATTAAATAATCTCTCTGAGCCTCAGTTTTCTTAATCATAAAATGGAGATAACTATATCTGTCTCACAATACTGTTGTGAGAATTAAAATATACATCAAGTTCTTAAAACAATGTATGGCATATACTATAAACTAAGAATGGATTATTATTATTTTTACCCTGCCCCAAAACTTTCAGTGGCTCATCACTGCCCAATAATGGCAACCAATGATAAAGTGTCTACCATGTGAAATGCATTTTGGGCTCACTATATCGAATTTCTAAAAAATCACCATGGAAATAGTATTGCCACCACTTTACAGATGAGGAAATCAAAGCTCAGCAAGGTGAAGAAACCTGCCTGAGCTCATCTGGCTAAGAAGTGAAGTGAATTCTTCCATCAGTCTGACTCCTAAGCCCATGCTCTTTCCATCACCTTACACTGTGGTCAGGAAAAAGGCTAAACAACTCATCTGCTTTCAAGGTACTACATTTATTCACTTAATACATTAAAGTAACACTTATTAATCATAATCTGACTTTTCCTTACCTACCTAAACCGGAATTCCACTCCTTCTCAGCATGAATGTGCCCTTTTAATCATGCTGCTTTAGTCATTATCCACTCTCTCAAATGGTCTATAGTGACCAAAAGAACTTCTCTCAGAAGTGCTGACAAACCAAACAGGCATCACAGCACTTGTTTGATGAGCTTTAAACAAACTAGAATGGGAAATGAATACATAAAAACAAAGATATGAACAGCTTTTAAGGGCTCATTACCTAAGAGTCTTCTCTCATTACTTTATCACATCTTCCACCTCTATTCTCCATCTATTCCTGGTTCTCTATAGCAAGTTCAAAAGCCAAAGATAATTGCCAAAGGAAAGCAGTCAGCACAAGAAGTGTTTGTTCCTAGATCAAGGCCATATTCTAGAATGTTCTACAAATTTCTAGAGATGGATTTGTCATTTGTCTTGTTTCCTTCATGTCACTGCTCACAACTTGCATTTTGCCTTCCTTTTTCTTTTGTTTTTGTTTGTGTGTGTATATTTCTGTCTCCCCCACAAGAAGATGTTTATCCATGAAAGCATGAAGTGTCTTTCTTGTTCATGGTGTATCTGCAGAGCTTTACTTAATCTTATATCTCATTTTAGCAACACCTGAATAAGTGAATGAGGTCTCTTTGCTTGCTAATTATGTAATCCTGGTCAAGTCATTTAACATTAATGAATCTGTAGATAACAGTCAAGTTAGAATTATATACAAATCAAAAAAGATAACTCAGTGGTGAAAAAGATGTTAAATTCTAAATTTATCTGAAACAGCTATCTCCAAATAAAGCATCACGAGCATTAAAACTTACTGACTGGGCCAGACACAGTGGCTCACACCTGTAATCCTAGCACTCTGGGAGGTCGAGGCAGGCGGATCACTCAAAGTCAGCAGTTCCAAACCAGCCTGAGCAAGAGCAAGACCCCCGTTTCTACTAAAAATGGAAAAAAATTAATTGGCCAACTAAAAAAAATATATAGAAAAAATTAGCTGGGCATGGTGGCACATGCTTGTAGTCCCAGCTACTCGGGAGGCTGAGGCAGGAGTATTGCCTGAGCCCAGGAGCTTGAGGTTGCTGTGAGCTAGGCTGACAGCATGGCACTCTAGCCCGGGCAAAAGAGTGAGACTCTGTCTCAAAAAAAAACAACAAAAAAACATCTTACTGACTGAGGGAAAAACTGCTTACACTCATTTAATGGAAAATAAAAAAACTAGTTCCACTTGGGTTATTTTGAGCACCGTGAGTCAGATACTCTACTAGATGTCAAGGATAACAAGATAGGCTGGGCACTGTGGCTCACGCCTGTAATCCTAGTACTCTGGGAGGCCGAGGAGGGAGGATTGCTTGAGCTCAGGAGTTCAAGACCAGGCTGAGCAACAGTGAGACCCTGTCTCTACTAAAAATAGAAAAAATTAGCCAGGCGTGGTGTAACGTGCCTGTTGTTCTAGCTACTGGGGAGGCTGAAGCAGGAGAATCGCTTGAGCCCAGGAGTTTGAGGTTGCTGTGAGCTAGGCTGACACCATGGCACTCTAGCCTGGGCAACAGAGGGAGACTGTCTCAAAAAAAAAAAAAGAAAGAAAGACAAATGGAGAAAAGTCAATAGATTGAAGATATGTTTTAGACATACAAGATTTTGGTTTGTATTTTTTTCTTTGTTTTGTTTTTATGCATGGAATATTACATTCAGTGCTCAGTTTTACAACCCTCAAATTTTAACTTTCCCAACAACAACCATCACCACATACAAATACAGAAAAACAAGATACCATAAAGTGGTGAAATATCAGGGGAAAACTGAGAGAGGGAAAAAATGTGTGTTTAAAAAAATATTAAAATTATTATATAGGGCAGAGTGCTGTGCTGGGATGATTCTAGTTCTAAAATAAGACTAAACTATAAGTGCCAAGGAGAAGAAATGAAAAATATTCAACTCGAAAAAAACACTGGCTATCCATACAAAGAAAAACAAAATATTTTTACTCCTTTCTACCCTCTGGTGGCTGCACATTATCATCCAAAGTCTGTCATTTTTGAAGCCCTGGGTATAATGACCATTTATCATTCCCTTTAGAAATTCTACTAAAACAAGATTTAACTAAAATGGTGTTGGTTTAAAAAAAACAAAACAAGAAATCCTCTCTACTTCTTGAAAATTAATTTAATCCTAATGGCAATATATTAATGAAGGGATATAATATTTATATTTTCCATACACCTCCGCAGAGCCATCTATACTGGTACTTCACCTGCCCAATCAAGTCTTGATTCTACAGTAACAGATGTCATGAATAAGCATTGTTCTGCCTTCTCTTTTGCTTTCCTTGCTTATTTGCTTCCTTGCTTGCTCCTGTGTGTGTGTGTGTGCGCGCATGCTGCTGACATCTAAAAATCTGTCCTCCCTCTACTAAGTTTTATGTCCTTTCACGAATTGCTTCCTCTTCAAAATAAGACAACTGCAACCAAAAATGTCTTCTGTTCCTTGTTTCTTTTTCCATCTTAACAGCAGAGGCTTCAAACTAGGGAAACTAGTACCTCACTTGGAAATGCACTCTCTGCAGCACCATTTCAGTCAACCACCTCAAATCCTTTTTGAAACGGTGTTGGATATCCATAAAGACATATTTGAGCCCACTACTCACCCTTTTACGTTTTGTCCCTTTGCAGGCTTCCCTTCTCTTAGGCATCTTCCTTCCTTTCTACCTGCAGTTGGCCTCAGCAGGGACTGCTCTGTTTCAACTCACCATACTTTGTCACCAATGGCTTTGGATTCAGCCATTCTCGCTCAGAGCTGGACATCACTGAACATCTACGGAGAGGCAGTAACCCAAGCCAGGGCGCAGGTCCTAATGCACACAGGGCAAAGAACCGCCGTCCAGATTTATAACGTGGGTTGGCATTCTCCGTAAATATTTAATCTTGAGATTACTTAATTTTTAGTATCATTCCTGATAACAGCTGTTTCCAGTCAGGAAACGCTAAAATATCTCTGGAAGGACACGGGAGACCATCCCAGGGGGCAATTTCTGCAACCTCTTTGGGTCACCAGTCCTCCGAGGTTTGGGATTGGAGCGGAACCAGTGAGGAAACTGAATTTAGAAACTATCCCAAGGACCTTATTCCAGAACATTTCTGGCCTTATACAGTATCTAGATTAGAGATATGGAGGACAAGGTGTGAGTAGGGCCATCCACCGGCTCCTTTCTCCATGAAGCCCTAAGTGTTCTTAGGAGGGCCAAGGCCATTTGCAGCCCCTTCAAGAGGAAGACGGAGGGTCCTTCAACGGCCTCGGAGCCTGCCCCCATTAGAGTGTCCCCATCCTTTCTTCGGTATGTTTTCACCGAGGACTCTGGGAGAAGATAACTTCCGTAAAAATTCCTCCCCCACGGGCCCTTCCCCCTACCTCCAGCAGCCCAGCCATCTTCCCTCAGCCCTCAAGTCCCTCGAGACTTAGCCTCCCGCCTGAAGCGCCCCTCCTCCTCTGATTGGTCCTCCCGTGAGCCTTCGGCCAATGGGGATGACGTATTCGGGCAGACGTAGCTCTGAGGGCTCCGGGTAGGAGGAAGGACGTCGGGCCCCGCGACGCGTGGTGCGCGAGGTGTGTGGAGCAGCCGCGTGGCCTCAGGCCCTCGCTGTCTACACTGCCTATTGCACGCGGGTGCCGGGGCCAGCGGAGGTACAAGGGCGCCAGGGGGTGCCTGCAAAGCCCGTACCAGCAGAGCCGCCGTGAGGGCAAGTCCTCACATCGGGCCTCCGGGATCCCCACGCTCCATTCCCAGAAACCTTCGCGCCGCGAGGTCTCTCTTCAGAGGAGTTGGGCCGGGCGGCCGGAACGTGCGGGGTACAGCTTTGCAGGGGCCTTCCCTGAAGCCGTGCTTTCTCCGCCAACCGCGATTCCCTTGGTTCTGGACAGGGAGGGCAACCGCTCAGGCCGTTGGCCCATCTGCGCTGCTTTGCTTAACCTCTCGTCGCGAGGCAGGACATTGGGAGGAAGCAAGACAGCCTGGACAGAGGACCCAAGCATAGAGAGGACAACAGGAGCAAACCCTACTGCACAGTTATTCCAGGTTGGGTCTGGGGGAAAGGCTAGGCGCTGGTGGATTGGGAAGCTTCCCCAGGAGCCCCTGCAACAGCTGCTATTCTCCATCCACGTCTCTCTGGCTGGGATCAGTGTTGAGCCTGCCTTTTTTTTAATTTACCTCTCCGCTCTTTTCTTTCCTGATAGTTTTGACGTGAACTATTTGGACCCTCAGTGCCACCTGACAGAAAACTGCATTCCAGGAAAGGAACACAACTGTGCAGTGAGTGTGGGGGTCTCAGTGCAAAAAAGCTGGACATGTAGTAAGCCTGAAGTCAGAATATCCAGTTTGTTTGGGGAGGGGTAGAATGCTTAACTATCCTTGTTCTATTGTTAGCAAGGTAATTAAGCAGACAGATAAACTTAGAGGCCACATTCTTTCCCAACTTCCAGGGTCAGTCAGGCTCACTTCGGTCAAGTTCATCAGAGCCCAGGGTGGCAATGTCTTCCTTATTTCTGTGAGAGACCGTCCCACTAGATCCAAAGGCTTCTCCTCTTTATTGTGCACCCTCTGCTGGTTAGTGTGATAGAGTGAACTCAGAGAAAAGAAGATACAGAAGACTTCCTAGAGATAATTTTATACCAAGTCTGTTTCTTTCAAAATGTAAAATTGAAAATTATACCCATGGAACTGGGATGTGGTGCTCAGAAAGAATATGAATAGTCAGCACTGTAGCAGTTGAGTCTCAATGGTAATGTGAATGAGGAAGGTTGAAGGAGGATAGTAATAATAATAATGGCTACCATTTGGGGGTGGGTAATTATTTTGTGCTAGGTAGTCACTGTGCTAAGCAATTTTACCTGCATTGACTCATTTAATCTTCAAAACAGCCCTACAAGGTAAGTATATCATTCCCATTTCATGGATGAGGAAAATACTCAGAGAAGTTAAGTCACCTGCATGAGATTATATAGCTAGGCTAATCAACAGAGCTGAGATTCAAGCCTAGGCTTATGTCTGAGCTCCCACATGTAACCACTATGATGATTTTTTCTTGAGATACCCTTGGCACGATTTCTAGGCTGCTGTTTCCTCAACTCATACTACTATCTCTCACTTTCAAAATTTCTCTGCCATTTCAAAGACAAAAAAACAAATTAGTTATAACTGTACCTCTGAAATGTATTATCTCATCTACAGGAATCTGATCCGTGAAACCTAGGTTTTTTAAGAGACTACCAACATGTGCTCTCCTGCCAGTCCCAAAATCCTATACAGGAACCCCCGGTTCCTCCGGTTAGCTTTTCTGCAACTTCATCACCAGCAGCAGAGTGGTGTGTTCTGTGATGTCCTTCTGCAGGCAGAAGGTAAGAGACTGGCAGGAGCTCAACTGAAAACTCACCATAGAATATGATAAAATGAGTTTAGGCCCAGGGGGTGAAGGACAAAACCAGGAAAATGTTACTGCCTTTGACCACTGGGAACTGTTTGATAAAGAGCTATTTGTTTCTAGGACAGTTACTATTTTCAAAGGTGAAATTGTGCCTATGCTTCTTTCTTTTAAAAAATGAAACTAATTGTAAAATTTTGTAAGCACAATTTTTTTTTTTTTTTTTTTTTTTTATAGACAGAGTCTCACTCTTGCTTGGGCTAGAGTGCCGTGGGTCAGCCTAGCTCACAGGAACCTCAAACTCCTGGACTCAAGCAATCATTCTGCCTCAGCCTCCCAAGTAGCTGGGACTACAGGCATGCGCCACCATGCCCGGCTAATTTTTTCTATATATTTTTAGTTGTCCAATTAATTTCTTTCTAGTTTTAGTAGAGATGGGGTCTCGCTCTTGTTCAGGCTGGTCTCGAACTCCTGACCTTGAGCTATCCACCTGCGTTGGCCTCCCAGAGTGCTAGGATTACAGGCGTGAGCCACCAAGGAAACAGCTGTTATCACTGGCTCCTTTTCAGAAGTATTTCCCTTTAGCTTCTGCTCTTCCCAAACAACCTCTCAGAATAAGCTATCCTTCTCTACTTCCTTAGCCACCACTCACTTTTAATTAGCAAATTATTTTATTTGATTGATTTTTTTCTGATAAAAGTAACCTATCTTAGACTAATGTCAAGAAGAAAGTGATAGCCCCTCCAACACCCCTGCCCCCAAGATAACCCACTGTTGTCAACTTGATGTATCTTCTTCTAGGTTATTTTCAAGAATAAACTGCTTTAAAGAAAAATGAGATTCTACTGTTAATGTAACTCTTTTTTCCGGTTAGTAAATATATGTCCCACCAAATCTTGCTTTGTCCCCACCTCAGCATGGTGCTCATCTGGCTTAGGTCACCAGCCACTTCCTAATTGCCAAAGCCACTAACTCATGTCAGCCTTTGTCTGACATGGTCTCTCAGAAGCTCATGGACCTGGATTTCCCTTCCTCTTGTCACTCTCCTGCTTGGGGAACTAAATTCTCACTTTAGCCTCTCTGACAGGCTCCAGTGCCTGAGCAGTGACTACACTGGGTTTCCTCAATCACCTCAGCTCACCCTCTGCTCCTTCTATGAGTGTTACCTAGAGAAGCCCACTCCCCTCTCGACTTCTTCAGTGCCCCTCTGTTTCCCTTGCAGCTCCCAACATCTCTCCTCCACACTGCTGCTGAAGTGGTCTTTCCCAAACACAAGTACCACCACCACCTACTGTCCTGACGGAGATCCTTCAATGAGACCCTCACCACTGCTCCCAGAAACACAATTTCTTGGCCTGTCTCATAGGAAACTGGGACTTGACTAGGATTTGGAATCCAAAAGACCTTGCTTGACATCCTTCACTCACCAACATACCAGTAGGTGAAGTTTGGGAAATTAGATAATTTCTAAGCTTCTTTCTTCTCTGTAACCTGGGAAAATAGACTTACCTATCAGGGAGGGATATGGCCGAGATTCAACAGCTTAAATTCAACAGCTAGTAAATACCCAGAAAGCAATGACAGAGATGAGTCTTTCACAATCAATATGTTCTGATTCAGCCTGTGCCACCCAACCCCCAGTTTTGCAGATCTGCCTGTGGTTCCGAGAACCCCACTCTGGCTGCTCCAGTTGCCTGCAATGCCCCCCTGGCACCCCCAGTTTTGTCTACTCAAAACCCTGCTTGTCTCCCAACACTGAATGCCAGCCACCTCTCTCAAGCCTTGCTGCACCTCCAGAGGTAGGAATCACTCCTTCCTTTGGAAGACCCGAGCCCTGCACATTCTGCTGTGACCGCATCTGTAACGTTTCATGATACTAATCCGCTTAGTAGTTCTTTTTCAACAGGCCGGACACCCTTTAAGTTCAGATCTTATTCATCTTTGCAGTCCCCCATGCCAAGCAGGAAGTAAGCAGCTGATCAATAAGTGGGCATTGCATACATCAGTTTCATAGAAAATTCACTTTTCCTGTGTTCATCTCCTGCCATGCAGGAGAACTGTCGGTAGGACAAGTTCAAGGGTCGAGTGGGGTGGACAGGATTGGGGCAATTACTTCCCAGAAGCGGCCCGTCTCAGAGCAGACCCTACCCGCTAGCCTGACCGTACCTTCTCTGACTCCCAAGGCCACCTCCCCAGTCCTCCCAGCCTAGGTTGCAGGAAGCGCTCTCTAGGGGCCTCACAAAGGCCACAGTTTGGGGGAGGGTATGTTTCAGAAAGGGGACAACAATGAAGCCTCCCTACAGCTCAGTTCCGTGAAAAGCATTGTCAGGCCGCGGGTAATGGGGGAGGCACCCGGCCTCAGTTTCCCGGGGTCAGGCCTCTCGCTGCGACCCTGGGGGTCGGGCCTTGTCAGGGTGGGGGCGGGGAGCCGCTCAGCAGGGCCGGAAGGCGGAGTGTCCCGCACACTCGGCCTCCAGCACTCAAGGGCCGGGCTTCCGGGACGAGCCTCCCGCAGCGGGCGCAGCGGGCGCAGCGGGCGCAGCAGGTGGAGCGGGCGCAGGGCGGGCGCGTGCTTCTCGCCGGGCGGGCGCAGCTCCCCCGCCGCGGCATCGGGGCCTGCGGATGTCACCGGCGAGCTCCCCGCCGGCGCAGTGCGGGTCACAGACAAGATTCTCTCCTCCGCACACTGAGGGGCGCTTTGGTCCGCCCCTGCTTTGGAATTGGAGGTTAGGTTGTTCCTTCTTGTCACTGTGCAATGCAGTGTTTTTATGTTCAGACCCTTCCCTACCAATTAAATATTATGTTTTGAAAAATCCGTTTTCATGTCTGATTTCCTAGCCTCCGACCTAGGTCCTACTTTCAATTCCAGTCACGGGATCATTTGAAGATGCATCAGAAGTCTTTGCCTTTTTAGAAATTGTGGTAAAATGTATAACATAAAAATTAACATTTTAGCTATATTTTTTCTTTTCTTTTTCTCTTTCTTTTCTTTCTTCCTTTCTTTCCTTTCTTTTGACAGGGTCTCGCTGTGTTGCTCAGCCTGGAGTGCAGTGACTGACTATTCATAGGACCAGACAGCTCACTGCAGCCTGGAACTCCAGGCTCAAGGGATTAGCCCACCTCAGTCTCCCTACTAACCATATTAAGTGTACTCTTCAGTAGTATTAAGTACGTTCATATCCTTGTGTAACCATCACCAAGAAGCTTTTTTTTTTTTTTTTTTTTTTGAGACAGAGTCTCACTCTATTGCCCAGGCTAGAGTGCCGTGGCGTCAGCCTAGCTCACAGCAACCTCGAACTCCTGGGCTCCAGCGATCCTCCTGCCTCAGCCTCCCGAGTAGCTGGGACTACAGGCACGTGCCACCATGCCCGGCTAATTTTTTAGTTGGCCAATTAATTTCTTTCTATTTTTTAGTAGAGATGGGGTCTCGCTCTTGCTCAGGCTGGTTTCGAACTCCTGACCTTGAGTGATCCTCTGGCTTCCCAGAGTGCTAGGATTACAGGCGTGGGTGAGCCACCTCGCCTGGCCATTTTTTTTTTTTTTAATTGAGACAGAGTCTCACTCTGTTGCCCAGGCTACAGTGCCGTGGTGTCAGCCTTGCTCACAGCAACCTCAAATCCCTGGACTCAAGTGATCCTTCTGTCTCAGCCTCCCAAGTAGCTGGGACTACAGGCATGTGCCACCACGCCCAGCTAATTTTTTTCTATATATATTTTTTAGTTGGCCAGTTAATTTCTTTCTATTTTTAGTAGAAACAGAGTCTCACTCTTGCTCAGGCTGGTTTCGAACTCCTGACCTTGAGTGATCCTCTGGCCTCCGCCTCCCAGAGTGCTAGGATTCCGGGCGTGAGCCACCACGCCCGGCCTCCCCCGACAATTTTAAGGCCTCCAAAACCCTTAGCTTGCTCTGGCCCACATTGATCTTTCTTTTCTGAAATTGTACAAGTCACAAAATGTCAGCTTGCAGATCTTATATCATTATCCTGTGGTTGTTTAGTGCATTTACTATTTTCTCTTAAGCAAAATGTGGAGGTTCCAGATATCAGGGGCTTTGAGCTCATTCTGCATTTCTTCCCTCCAGCCTGGTTTGGTGCTCTGCAGGTGTTTCATGTCACTGGTCACCCATCCACTCCGCACAGGCTTGTTTGTGCAGCCGCCTCACTCTCCCCTTTGGAACTTCAGCCCCACACAGATGGTATTTGATACAGTGAAAGGGAGAAGGGTACGGGTCTAAAGAGTGTCACAAAGTTAAAAAAAAAAAAAAAAAAGATTCATGTTTATGAATAACAGGGCAGAGAATTTGACCTTCACACTATCAAAACATGGGGTAGTACCTACCTTCAAAGAGTCTACAGTTGAAGGCATATAGATAATTGTTTTAAAAGATACGCAACAATACAAGACTACATTCTAAAAAAAGATAAAGAAGCCATATAAATTGAGGATTCCATTGTATTCTCACTTACATAACCAGTTCCTTATTGATGGATTTTTGGTTGTTTCCAGGTTTTGCCTTTACAATGCTGTGGTAGATGTCTTCATACATCTGTCTTATTCTCAGTTATCTCATTTGTGATTATTAACAATAAAATTTTTTATTATAAGCATTTTAAAATTGCACAATTTATATATAGTGAAATGATCAGATCTTTAGCAAATCCTTCAAGGAATTTTTTTTGTCTTTTTTCATTTTTTTATTCTAAAAAAATTTTCTCTTTATTTTTTTGCTTTTTTTCTTTTTTTTTCCCCTCAGGAAAAAGAATTTTTTTTTTAAGACAGGGTCTTGCTCTGTTACTTGGGCTAGAGTGCAGTGGCATCATCATAGCTCACTATAACCTCAAACTCCTGGGCTCCAGCCATCCTCCTGCTGCTGCAGCCTCCTTAGTAGCTGGAACTAGGCCAGGTGCGGTGGCTCACACCTGTAATCCTAGCACTCTGCGAGGCTGAGGTGGGAGGATCACTTGAGCTCAGGAGTTGGCAACCAGCCTGAGCAAGAGCGAGACCCCGTCTCTATTTATTTAAAAAAAAAAAAAAAAAAAAAAAACCTGGGACTACAGGCACTCACCACCATGCTAGGCTAAGTTTTTAAATTTTTTGTAGCACAGGGTCTTGCTATGCTGCTCAGGCTGGTGTTGAACTCCTGACCTCAAGTGATCCTCTCCTCTCAGCCTCCCAAAGTGCTAGGATTACAGGTGTGAGCCACTACGGCCCCATCCATGAATGTTGACAAATACAACCATGTCACCCACAGCCCTATCAAGATAGAGAAAGTTCCCTTTGCCCACTTCTATTCAGCCCCCTTCCCCCCACAGCAGCCACTGATCTAATGACTGTTATTACAGAGCAGTTCCGCCTGTTTGAAAGCTTCATATAAATGCACTCATAGAGTATGGCCTCCTCTGTGTTTGGCATCATATTTATGTGATCCATCCATGTTGTTGAGGGTAACAGTAGTTTGTTCATTTACATTGCTGATAATATTCCATTGTATGATTGAATCACAATTTTTTATACATTGGTGAGTATTCCCAGTTTTTGGCTATTACAGATAAGGTAACTATGAACTTTCTTGTACATGGTTTTTATGATACATATCTTCATGTATCTTTTTTTTTTTTTATGAGACAGAGTCTCACTCTGTTGCCCAGGCTAGAGTGAGTGCTGTGGCGTCAGCCTAGCTCACAGCAACCTCAAACTCCTGGGCTCGAGCGATCCTCCTGCCTCAGCCTCCCGAGTAGCTGGGACTACAGGCATGCGTCACCATGCCCGGCTAATTTTTTCTATATATTTTTACTCGGCCAATTAATTTATTTCTATTTTTAGTAGAGACGGGGTCTCGCTCTTGATCAGGCTGGTTTTGAACTCCTGACCTTGAGCGATCCAGCTGCCTCGGCCCCCCAGAGTGCTAGGATTACAGGCATGAGCCACCACGCCCGGCCTCTTCATGTATCTTGACTAAATCTGTACGTATCTTGAGTAAAGACTTAGGTCAGCTAGTAAACTAGCCATAGGGTACTAGTTTGTTTAACTTCAATATAAGATATAAAACTGATTTTCAAAGGGATTGTTTAATATTCCTACAGGCAATACATGAGAACATAGGTTGTTCCACATCCTTGCCAACATGTATTTTTTTTTTTTTTTTTTTTTGAGACAGAGTCTCACTCTGTTCCCTGGGCTAGAGTGCCGTGGCGTCAGCCTCGCTCACAGCAACCTCAAACTCCTGGGCTCAATCGATCCTCCTGCCTCAGCCTCCCGAGTAGCTGGGGCTACAGGCATGTGCCACCATGCCCGGCTAATTTTTTCTATATATTTCTAGTTGACCGATTAATTTCTTTCTAGTTTTAGTAGAGATGGGGTCTCGCTCTGGCTCAGGCTGGTTTCGAACTCCTGACCTTGAGTGATCCGCCCACCTCAGCCTCCCAGAGTGCTAGGATTACAGGCGTGAGCCAACATGTATACTTTTTAATCATTTTACTTTAGCCATTCTAATAGGTGCTTACTGGTTTCTCACTGTGGTTTTACTTTCATGTTTCCCTGATGTCAGTTGATACTGGGAGCTTCTTCATATACACATCGGCCATTCATATATCCTCTTTTGTAAATTGCCTATTTAAGTCTTTTATTCATTGTTGTTGTTGTTAATAGTCTTTTTGTTATGGAACCATGAGTTGTTTATATATTCTTGGTATAAATCCTTTGTCAGATAAATGTATTACAAACATTCTAACAAACACCTTTTCTTTTTTTTTAAATTTCCTTTTGGAAGGTAAAACTTATTGATTTTTCACACATTATCCAAAATAATAGCCCAAATTGTGAAGGAACTCACATTACTCTTTCTGTGTGAGAAACCAGGTCCAAGAACTTAATTTCCCTGAGGGAGCCAGGAACTGCTGGAGCAATTCATTCTTCAGTCAGTAAAACCTATTTAGAAGATTTCCCAGAGGGCTGTGGAAAGAGCTAAATAAACGCGAATTCTCTACGTCCTGACCTCAAGCAGACTACTCGGGCCCAACCACGCCGCCCAGCCCAGCCCACGCTGGCCTCCCAAGCCGGTTCACCCCTGAAGTCGCACTCCTTCATCCCTCTTTGACCTTCTCTCACCTTCCTCCTGGCTTCAGCTCACCAGGAGATCCGTAATGTCAAGGTCACTAACACGCTCAGCATTTCAACTCTGCATCTTTCTTTACCTCTCAGCAGCTCTGCTCACTCTCCACGCTTTCCTTTCACTCGTGTCTCTCAATTCCTGTGGATTTACGTCACAAATTTGGCTATAAAGTTGTTCTAGCTGGAAGAAAGAGCAGAGAATTATAAGAAATCTTTGTGAAGCCACTACCCAGGTTTGTTAATTTGTAACATTTTAATATTATTGGCTATATGTAGTAGAAATATACGTAGGTTTTCCTCATTTCGCACAGTCTGATATGCATGCGTATCAGTCAATATCGTACTGAGCAGAGCAAGGGCTGCCTAGGGGGAGGTGTCTTGAATTTGGTATATGCCTTTATGTTTTTACTAAGTTTTTATTTTAAAAATCCTGTTGTTTGACATGTTCTTAGACTTTGTATAAACTGTTTCTTGCTGAATGTATCACTTGGTGGCTTGCTTTTTGAGTTAACAAACAGTTCATTTGTTTTCATTGCTGGATAGTATCCCTGGGAGGAATATGCCACAATTTATCTCTTCCCCTCTTCATTAATCATTAGGTTGTGTCTGTTACAGACATCGCAGCAGTGAACATGCTGGGTGTCCCTCCCCAGTCCCTGTGTGAGTTCTGGGATGTGGATGTAGGAGTGGAATCACTGTCCCTGCCAAGTGGTTCTCTGAAGAGGTTGTATCAGTCTGTCCTCCTCTCCACCCTTTGGCAGCTCCTGTGACACTGTCCAGTTCCAGTTCTTCTCCTTCCACACTGTCTGTTCCTCCTTGGTCCCCTTTGCTAGCTCCTGTTGCTGTAGATGCCAAAGTACTTGAGGGCTTTGGCTGGACACTTGCACTGCGCTTACTGCCTTCCTAAGTGCTCTAATGCCCTCCACTCCTGGGATTGCAAATATCATCTATGCACAGATGGCTTCCAAACATGTATCTCTACTTCTTTCTTTCTTTTTCTTTTCTTTTTTTTTTTTTAAGACAGAGTCTCACTCTGTTGCCCGGGCTAGAGTGTCGTGGCGTCAGCCTCGCTCACAGCAACCTCAAACTCCTGGGCTCAAGCAATCCTCCTGCCTCAGCCTCCCGAGTAGCTGGGTCTACAGGCATGCATCACCATGCCCGGTGAATTTTTTCTATATATATTTTTAGTTGTCCAGCTAATTTCTTTCTATTTTTTTTTTTTTTTTTTTAGTAGAGATGGGGTCTCGCTCTTGCTCAGGCTGGTCTTTTGAGCTCAAATGATCCGTCCACCTGGGCCTCCCAGAGTGCTAGGATTATAGGTGTGAGCCACTGCACCTGGCCTTACATATTTCTGTAATTAAAAAAAATTGTACTGAAACAGGTATTCTCATATATTGCAGATAAGACTGCAAACTGGTGATATTTTTAGGAAAGGCAATATGGTAATTTCTGTCCGAATTAAAAGTGTACAGCAGTCCCACTTCTAGAAATGTGTCCAAAAATATACTTGCATCCCTGCAAAATGACTGTAATCAAAATTATATGTTGCAGCCCTGTTTGTAAAAGCAAAACAATACAAAAGAAAAAGAAAAAGAAAAGAAATAATCCAAATGTTTATCAGTAGGGGGTAAAAAGCATAACAAACTGGGCATGGTGGCATGCACCTGTGAATAGCCACTGCACTCCAGCCTCAGTGACATAGTGAGACCCTGTCTCTTAAAAAAAAAAAAAAAAAAAGCATTACATATCTATACAATGGAGTACTATGGAAGTTTAAAAGAAAAGAAAAAAGACAGATGTAGGAAAACCTCCATATTTCCTCATGGGATGTAGATATATAATTTCAAAATATTAGGGATACAAATGTTTTTGTTACATGGATAGCTTTTATAATGCTTAAGTCAGGGCTATTAGTGTGCCTATCACTGGAATAGTGTTCATTGTACCTTAGGTAGGTTTTTACTTCTTTTCTCTCCCCTGCCCCCATGATATAGTTATATTATTAAGGGAAAAAAAGCAAGAGGCAGAAAAGCATACATAGTTTGCTAAAATTTATGTGAAAAAGGGGAAGAACATATATATATATGTGCATTTATATCTGCTTGCATATGCATAAGATATCTTTGGAAGAATAAGCAAGAAATTGATATCAGTGCCTACCTGTTGGGGATGGGATGGGTAAGAGGGAGACTTTTTACTTCTGAATATTTTTAATTTAAAATTAAGCTAAAATATAAAATAAAAGATAATTCCAAGAGAGACCAAGCAAACAAGACCAAGACATTCAAAATGAAAAACTTGCAAAAAAAAAAAAAAACCCTGATAGAAATAATTTTTTTACCTTCATTAAAGATAAACAAAAATTATCTGAAAATTACATTATTCAAAAACAAGGATGTTGGCTGGGCGCGGTGGCTCACACCTGTAATCCTAGCACTCTGGGAGGCCGAGGCGGGAGGATTGCTCAAGGTCAGGGGTTCAAAACCAGCCTGACCAAGAGCAAGACCCCATCTCTACTAAAAATAGAAAGAGGGGGAAGGGGGGCATGGGCAATATACATAACTGTAATATTTGTACCCCGATAATATGCGGAAATTAAAAAAATAAATAAATAAAAGAAAGAAATTAATTGGCCAACTAAAAATATATAGAAAAAATTAGCTGGGCATGGTGGTGCATGCCTGTAGTCCCAGCTACTCAGGAGGCTGATGCAGAAGGATTGCTTGAGCCCAGGAGTTTGAGGTTGCTGTGAGCTAGGCTGATGCCTTGGCACTCACTCTAGCCTGGGCAACAGAGTGAGACTCTGTCTCAAAAAAAAACAAAAAAAAAAAACAACGATGTTTACTACCATTTTAATTCAGCATGTTGTTTTTTTTAAATTGCATTCTTCTATTTTGGTGGGGGAAAGACAGAGTGTTGCTCTGTTGCCGGGGCTAGAGTGCCGTGGCATCAGCCTAGCTCACAGCAACCTCAAAATCCTGGGCTCCAGTGATCCTCCTGCCTCAGCCTCCTGAGTAGCTGGGACTGACTACAGGCATGCGCCACCATGACTGGCTAATTTTTCTATATATTTTTAGTTGGCCAATTAATTTCTTTCTATTTTTTTT
The DNA here is from genome assembly GCA_963574435.1 of Cheirogaleus major. Lineage (NCBI taxonomy): Eukaryota > Metazoa > Chordata > Mammalia > Primates > Cheirogaleidae > Cheirogaleus > Cheirogaleus major. The sequence goes on from CAUYPO010012271.1 coordinate 48,260, forward strand.
GGTAGAGATGGGGTCTCGCTCTTGCTTGCTCTTGTTCTTGTTGTTTGGAACTCCTGAGCTCAGAGGATCCGCCTGCCTTGGCCTCCCAGAGTGCTAGGATTACAGGTGTGAGCCACCACGCCCGGCCCCAGACATCTTTCTTTACATATCTCTTTTTCATTCATTAAAAGGCAAAATAAGGACATGATTAATTAACAAATGCAATTTGTTTGGTAAAGGAAATTTTGAACAAATCTTGGCGTAAGTGGGAAACCAATCCGCAAGGGATTCTAGGAGATACAATGCCACAATTGTGGCTTCAGTGTGCTCAGGACGCCCTCTAGTGGCCGTATGGGATCAAGGATGTGATATTTATTTTATTTTTTATTTTTTATTTTTATTTTTTTTGAGACAGAGTCTCACTTTGTTGCCCAGGCTAGAGTGAGTGCCCTGGCGTCAGCCTCGCTCACAGCAACCTCAAACTCCTGGGCTCAAGCGATCCTTCTGCCTCAGCCTCCCGAGTTGCTGGGACTACAGGCATGCGCCACCATGCCCGGCTAATTTTTTCTATATATTTTTGGTTGGCCAATTAATTTCTTTCTATTTATAGTAGATACGGGGTCTCACTCTTGCTCAGGCTGGTTTCGAACTCCTGACCTTGAGCAATCCTCCCAACTCGGCCTCCCAGAGTGCTAGGATAACAGGTGTGAGCCACCGCGCCCTACCCTGTGAGAAATTTTAGTATAAAATTTTTCCTGAGTTTAATTTTCAAATAATTTTTATCACTGTATAGCTTTCCAAAGATACAACCAATTTCATTATTCATTTGATATGTATTCCTTGGCTTTCTGTTGTGTGTTAGGCACTGTGCTCAATTTTTACATGTCTAATCTTAGTTTGCTGTCATTCTGAGGGAAGTATCCAGAATCACAAATGTAAGTTCCATTAGGTCAAGGATCTCGTCTGTTTTGTTAACTCCAGTGCCTACAACTGTGCCCAAGACATCTTTTTTTTTCTTTTTTGTAGTATGCATGCTCAGTAGTTTTTGAACAAGTGAGTTAGATTGTTCTCCTGAACAAAGGGGACAGCCAAAACTTAGAGAATTTTTTTTACTTGTGCATAGACGTATAAATAAAAAGTGACAGAGTCAGAATATAAGGCTGGGTGTCTGTTGTCAAAGTCCATGCTCTTAGTTTGGCATTGCCTGTCTCGCAGATGGATTTTGACTTAGTCCTGTAAGCAGTGAGGAAGCCCTTGAAAGTCTTCTGGCTGAGAATTAGTGTGATAAAAGCAGTTTTAGGAGTGTATCTATTTCAAGATATATCTTGTTAAAGAGATGAGAGTAGGGAAAAAAGTCAGACCATTGTATCAATCTAGTCTTGAGGCAGTGAGGTTGGACTAATAGAGTGTCACTGGAACAGTTATAATACTTCCAAGGTAGAGCTGACAGAATGTATTGGTTTAATTTGGGCAGAAATTGGAGGAGGGAAAATAATTAGGGAGTTTTGAGTATAAAGTACTTGGATAGAAAATAGATGGATAGAAATAGGGAAATCAGTAACTGAAACAGGGAAGTCAGAAAAAATCTTCTTTTTTTTCTTTTTTGTAGTATGCATGCTCAATCTGATTTTATTTATATTGAATTTAAGATGACAGCCAGCGGCCGGGCTCGATGGCTCACGCCTGTACCGTGTTTCCCTGAAAATAAGACAGGGTCTTATATTTATTTTTCCTCAAGAAAACAGACACCCTAGGGCTTATTTTCAGGGGATGTGTTATTTTTTTTAAGTACGGTGCAACAATCTACATTTATTCAAATAGAGTTAAGTCGTCTTCTTCTGGAACATCATCGTAACTCTCCAAACCCCGAATTCCATCCTGAATTTCTTGCGACTCTATTTCCTTTAGAACCATTGGCCCCAATCTCTCATGTCGAGCAATAGAACTCTCATGGGGCAGATGAAAAGGGCTGCTCGTCTTCTTTCCCGCTCCGCGACGAAATGCATGGGCTGTGCAGATACACTGCCTAGCCACGCCCGTCACTTGGTCTTATTTTCGGGGTAGGGCTTCTGCGAAAATGCTTAGACATCCTGCTAGGGCTTATTTTATGAGTAGGTCTTATTTTCGGGGAAACACGGTACCTGCTCAGTCACCTTTGACTGGCACACGAGGGCGGGACCCGGGTTTACTTTCTGCCACGCGGTGACCGAGCCACCCGTCGCTTTCCTACCAACAAGCATCCGGTCTCTGCGGTTCGCCAGGCCCACATGTGGATATGTGTGTGAGCCCTGTCTCCACCTGCTCAGCTCTGTCATGCGTGTCCGTGTCTGATTCCCTCATACTCACTGTCCTTTTCCCAAGCTGGCGTGGCTGTTTCTGAACACTGACTACATATTCCTGCATTTGAGTTTTTACAACAGTTTGTTGGGTTTTATTTTTTTATTTTATTTTATTTTTTTAGAGACAAGGTCTCACTCTGTGGCCCTGGCTGGAGTGCAGGGGCATCATCACAGCTCACCGCAGCCTCCAATGCCGAGGCTCAAGCGATCCTCCTGCCTCAGCCTCCCGAGTGGCTGGGACTGCAGGCATGCGCCACCACCACGCCTGGCTCTCAAGTTGTCTTTTAAGGACAAAAAAAGCGAAGCTCTCTTCAGACTTCACAGAGACGCTGGGCGGGAGAAGACAGCGAACGATGCCTACGCAGCGGGGCGGGAATGAGGCCGAACCAGGAACTTCACACCCAGCCAGACGGCTGCCTGAGCACAGAGTGAGTTGGAGATCAAGGAGTTTCCTTCAGCCGCTCTGGAAGAAATCACTGCACGTAAATTCCAGACCACAAAGAGACAGCGGGAAAAGCCATGCAAGTTAGTAAACTGGTGCTAAACAGCGAATCTGGGTATTGGAAGAACAGATGAAGCAGAGGTGGGAATGAAACATAAAACCTCAACAGACAGGCTCCAGAGCAGATGGGACGGGAGCCACCCAGGCATTAGCGGACTGGAGATGGCCTTGAGGGAGTTACCCAGCCCTGCAGAGATCTGTGGTTCTCGTGGAAAGCCCGCGGCTGAGCTGGTGTTTTCACACGGAGGAAGCGAGGGGCCAAGCATGGCGGCATCTGACCTAGCGGCAGCCCTCAGGACAAGCGCGGGGCCAGGCGTGGCAGTGCGTGTTGTGTGCTTCAGGGACCCACGGAGGACGGTGTGGCTGCAGCCGGGTCACACGGGAGAGACACGGTGGGCCCAGCAGGATCAACGTGTCCCTGCACACAGGGATGTCAAGCCGCCCAGATCCACACCAGCTCCAGCTCCTGGTCCCACCAAACCAGCCGGCTCACTGCCTGGCCCGCCCCCTCCCAAAACCCTCCACGCCAGCGACCCTGGCTGCTCAGGCTTGCAGGCTGTCAGAGGATGCACAACGAGAGACCCTGGGACACTGTAGAGACCCTGCAGAGTGACAGGGCAGCTCCCAGGCCGGGCCCTCCAGGGGGTGGCAAAGGTGAAGGGCATCCTCCTCATGCCGGAGGCCAGGAGGCGCAGCGAGGAGGAAAAGGCAGAGAGCCCTTCCTCAGCCTGGAGGCCACCATGGGACCTGCCACCTGCAGGCAGCCACGTGCGGGTAGTGGCTGGGCTCAGGGCTTGGCAGAGGGCTCCCCTACCCAGCCCCGCACTGACCACCCAACCCTGCCTTCTGCAGAGATCTGGGTACCTCCCTGGGCCGCCTGCAGGTGCTGTGGCTGGCCCGCTGCGGCCTGAATGACCTGGATGGCATCGGCTCCTTCCCAGCACTGAAGGTGGGTCCGGGCGCCCTGGGCTGGGGGGCTGGGCCATGCTGGGCCCGGGCTGAGAGGCCCTCGCTGCCCAGGAACTCTACGTCTCCTACAACAACATCTCCGACCTAAGCCCGCTGTGCCTGCTGGAGCAGCTGGAAGTGCTGGACCTGGAGGGCAACAGCGTGGAGGACCTGGGGCAGGTGCGCTACCTGCAGCTGTGCCCGCGGCTGGCCACGCTCACCCTGGAGGGGAACCTGGTGTGCCTACGGCCCGCCCCTGAGCCCTCCAACAAGGTGTGTGTTCCGAGCACCCAGCGTGCAGGCACACAGGATGGGGAGGCACCTGTGGCTCCGGCCCCTGGGCCCTCTCTCCCCACCTGCACCCTGTGCCTTGTCCACCATGAGTTCCTCCCTTTCTGTCTTTGGATGTCTGACTGCCAGCACTTCCTCCTGGGCCAGCCCACCGCCCCCCAGGGCTGCACGCATACATGCCACATCCCTCTGCCCATGTATGCACCCCGTGAGGTCCACACGCGTGCCACGTGCAACCCACAGAGTCACGTACACATGTGCGCACACATACAAACATGCCTGTGAACGCTCTGTCCAAAACCACCTCCAGCCCCTGCGGGCCTGTGCACACCCTACGTGGGAATGCACGGGCCCTGCTCGGAGCGGGCACACAGGCACACCGAAGGCCCCTGTGCGGCACACGGACCCACACGCTCCTGCACGGGCCTTCCCCCGCCCTGCCCCACGGTGGGCCCAGGGGAGGGAGCCCCGGACCTGCCACCCCTTACCCTCCACTCTGCAGGCGCCCAGGGACTATAACTACAGGGCAGAGGTGAAGAAGCTTGTGCCCCAGCTGCAGGTGCTAGACGAGGTGCCAGCCATGCGCCCGGGCCCGCCTGCCGCCCTGACGCTGACCCAGGACTGGCTCGTGGTGAAGGAGGCCATCCAGAAGGGCAGCGTCCTCCCCTGGCTGGGTAGGCGGCAGCTCCCGCTGAGCCCGCCCACCCTCACCCCACTGCACAGGAGGCCTGCACCCAACCCCCCAGGGAGAGATCGCCACCCCAGCCCCCCAGGCCTTTCAGAGACGAGGGGGCCACCTCTCACACTGGCCTCCAGCCTTAACCCCTGGTGTGCAGAGCTGTGCCCATCATCCCCAGGCCAGGACAGTGTCCCTGTGAGGAGGATCCGGTGGGTAAGGTGGCTCTGAACACTCTGGAAGGGACGTCACAGGCCAGCCTCGGGGCACGCAGCTTAGGTGTCCAGGCCCTGGTCTGTGGACAGTCTGGAGTAGGACCAGTGACCTCTGATTCTGACCCTCCGGCAGATTGTCTCCACGGAGCCCCCGTGCAGAGACTCGACCCCGAGCTGTCCCTGCCTGAGACCCAGCCCCGGGCCCCGAGGCCCTGGCCCTTCTCTCTGCTGGTGCCTGGGGGCCCCTTGCCTCCAGACCTGCTTCCTGAGGACCAGGCCCCGGCAGACAACGCCAGCAATCTCACTCACGGTAACTGACCCGCCCCGGCCTGGAGCTGACCCTGCAGCCCCTTGACCCCAACCCAGGCCCAGCCACCCCGTCTTCCTCAGGTGCTGGCCAAGTCCTCTGCGGGAACCCCACCAAAGGCCTGTGGGAGCGCAGGCACCAGTGCCAGGTACGACCTCCCCCCACCCCCCCGGAATTGGCCGGGGCTCTAGCCCCACAGCAGGCCAGTGCCCAGGGCTCCTGCCCTGACAGTGCCCTGCCCTATAGCCATTCCAGGGTCGGGGTTTCCAAGCCTTCCCTCTTCCTCCTCAGGCCTGGGTGCCCCCGGAGCAGCTGCCCGCACACAGGCCAGGAGATCTGGCCACTAGCACCTCCACCTTAGGGCCTGACCCTGCAGACAGCTGTGACCTTCCGGACTTGGCCAGGCTTCGGGCCCGGTGGGAGCCAGGCCTAGGGTGGGTGACCCTGCTCCCCCACCCTGTATGTCCTGTCTGGTGTGGGCGGATTGGGGCTGGGGGGGCCTTGGCTGAGCTATCACTGGTCCCTAGGATGGCCAGACAAGTTGGTCACGGGAGCCTAAGGCTGGCGGGCACCTCCCAGAGTCCCCCACTCCTTTGGGATTGGCTCCAAGAAGGGACAGGGCTGCAGCTTCTCCTCCCCCAACCCTGACCCTACCTTATAGGCACCTGGGGTCCCAGCAGGAAGGGGCCACAGCCCCCTGGGGTCCACAAAGGGCCCCTGAAGAGCAAGATGACCAGGCTGAGCCCAAGACTCCCTGCAGCCCCCAGAGCCCGGCCTCAGGTACTGAGCCTGCCCGCCCAACCCCAGTGCCTAAGAGTGACCCCATGTCCCCCAGCATGCGGGGCCCCCACCTCAGACCGGCCCCCCCTTCCTCAGCTGGCTCTGGGAGGGGGTGACAAAAAGGTGCTCCCTGGGGGCTGGAGGCTCACACCTGGGACGGCAATCCCAGTCTCCCCTCCCCGAGCCATGGGACCTCGAGACCACCTGGGCTGGACACCAGAGAGACAGAGCATTCCAGAAAAGGGAGCAAGCCAGGGCCAGGGTGCCGGCAAGCAAGATGCGCCCGCTGGGCAGTTCTCATGGGCAGGCACCAGGCCTCAGGTGGAGGAAGGCCGCCAGGTCCACGTGAGACCAAGGAGGGAGGGCACCACCCCCTCACCTGAAGACGGGACCTGTGGCTGGGCTTGGGGACATAGCATTAAGCAGGCAGGACCCTCTCTAGAGGACACTGGCTCAAGACTGAACACAGCGGCAAGGCAGAAATGGCCCTCGCCCGGCATGGTGGGCAAGCCTGGGTCGGGGCACTGCAAGCAGGGGCTGCAGGGGCCACAGGAGCCTCAGGGCCATCGGGGGCAGGACAGACAGGACACAGCAAGCTGAGCCCCTGCCCTTCCATGTGCTGGCTGGTATCTGGGGAGGGGGCAGAGACAGGAGCAGGCCCTCGGAGAGTCCAGAGGATGTAACGCTGGCTGTCTAGTGGACGAGGGCTGCAGGGCAGAGGGCGGACAGCCAGGAGGAGGAGGAGTGGCTGGAGTGGCGGTGAGGCGGGCTCGGGCCCCCACTCCAGATGCCAGTCCAGGTGGGCACGGCAGGGCCAGGGCCAGCTGCCCTGTGCTGGTGGAGCCTCGCTCCCTATCAGAGGTTTAAGAACTGGCCAGGGGCCACCAGCCTGTGAGCAGGCCCTCAGGGACAGGCCCCAGGTGACCCAAAGCCAGAGCCCAGGCCTTGTAGCCTCTTTGCCTGGTCCAGAAGTGGGCTGGGGTTAGGGGGCAACAGTGGACCCTGCAGCCCTTTCTGCCTGTGGCGCCACCTCCCCAGGCTGCAGACCTCCTACACCTGGCAAGTCTTTTGTCTGGCAGCCTTTAGAACATGCTGTCCTTTCTTTGCTTTCTAGAGCCTTCCAGGACCTTGAGCTTCCACCTGACTCCTTCTCCGCCCAAATGCCCAATGCCACCTGACTCAGGTAGCAGCTCCCCCTGGAGGTCTGCAGACCTGTTCAGGGGGCGTCAGCTCAGAGCCCTGGACAGCCTGGGTCCTGGCCTGGGTGAGGGGCCTGGCCTGGGCCATGGGGTGGCTGCAGTGACTGCCCTGAGAGCCCTGGAGGTGGCCTCGGGCCTGAGCCCTGGAGCCCAGGGATGTCCAGGCCCAAAGCCAGCAGCGGATCCAGCAGCAAGACCCCCAGGCCTCCAGTGCCGGCGGCACCTGAATCCTATGGCTCAATCCCACCCTTAACATGCACCCCGCCCTCACTGCGGAGCTTGCCTGGACTGGGGCCAAGGAGCCCCCCCATGTGGTCCTGTGGCCCCACAGGGACTCTGGCCTCACAGACCAGAGCATCTGGGCTGCTGTGTTGGGGGGTAGGAGGTGAGCCTGGGCCAGACCCTGGAGAGGACCCCAGGGGAGTGAGGTCTTGGGAACAGCCAGGGGACCACAGAGGCCAGAGCCCAGGTTAGGACCCAGGTTTGGCTTTAGCCTGGGTAGGGAGGGTCCAATCCCCACCCTTCCATGGGGCCAAGATTTCCCAAGAGGACTGGCAGGGGCCAGGCCTGGGACCTCCCCTGCTGGGGCTGGGCCAGGGCCCAGGTGGCAGGAGCTGGGGCTGGGAGTCCATCCTCAGGGCCCTCAGGTTGCCCCTGGGTCCGAGGTGCTTGCCTTAGACTGCCCCGGTACCGGCAGGACTCCGTCCTTGGGGGACTTGTGGAGTTCCCATGCAGGGATGGGGCGGCCAGAAACCAAGCGAATCATTTCTGACTCTCAGGTGTGCTCAAGTGCGGTTTACTTTGTGGGTGACGTTGGTTAAATAAAGCTTGCAGCTAGCGCTGCCCGCCCAGCCAGCGCCTCCCACGCCTCCCGGGCGCCTAGGCCCGCCGGCACGTGTCCACGGTGACCGGCGGGCAGCTGAGGAAGCGGAAGCCGTATCTGCTCTCCGCTGTGTTTTGCACGGACAGCCTCACCATCGGGCAGCCGGGGTCCACCCTCTTCCGGCACACCTGGGGGCGGGGCCTGAGAGCGCGCGGGGCGGGGAACCGGGAGGGGCAGGGAGAGGGAGGGGAGCCGGGAGGGGCGGGGCGAAGCCCCCAGGTGGGTGGGGAGGGGCAGACCCCAGGTGGGACGGGACAGGGGAGGAGCCCGGCAGGAGAAGCACCCGGCAGCCCGCACCCCCGCGCGCTTACTCACCCGGACCTTGTGCTCCTTCCGGACCTGGAGGTCCTCGAGGCCCTGCCCGGCCTCTGCGCGGGACAATGGTGGGGTGGGTCAGGCCTGCCCGCGCCTCCCCGCCGGCCCGCGCCTCCCTCCACGTCCCCGTGCTCACCCGGGATGGCGGTTAGCGGCTTCAGCGTCCAGGGCTCTGCGCCCACGGGTGGCGCCGGTACCTCCCGCGGGGGGAAGAACTTGTGGGCGCTCAGAAGTGGCAAGGTGCCCCGCGTCCTGCTGGGACGAGGGCGTCGTAAGGGCCACAGTCAGCCCACGAAAGGCTGTCCCTGCAATACTGGGCCTGGGGAGGAGGAGGGGCGTTCCGGACAACTGGGGCGCGGGCACTGGCCCGGACGGGACCTGAGGGAGAGGTGGCGGTCCTGGACAGCACCAGGCCAGGGCAGCGGTCCTGGCGGAGCAGAGGCCTACGGAGGGAGTCCGCGACGGTTTTTGCTGGGGCAGGGCCTGAAGAGGAGGCGGCGACCGAGGGACCAGGGGTCCCCACCCTGTCCTCCTCCGGCGACCAGCTCGGGCGTCCCGCACCCGGCCCTTGCGCGGGGGTCGAGGCCGGCGCTGCAGCTCGCACGTATCGGAGAGCGGGAAGCAGTCGATGGATAGATCAGTGTTGTCGGCGAAGGTCTCCGAGACCGGGGCCACGTAGCGCGAGACCTGGTGTTCACTGAGGACCTGCAAGGGCGCGTGGGTCTTGCTCACCGCCCAGGCCACCCAGCCTCCCCGCCAGGTGGGCCTGCACTGACCTCGCCCCCGGGGCTCAGGAGGAGCGTCACGCGGCCGCAGTCGCCACGGAAGTGCACGGGCTGGTGGCCGGAGGACCGGCGCGGCTTATGCCTGGCGCTGCAGGAACCCTCGCCCCAAACCTGGAAGGGCGCGCGGGCGGCGGGTGAGGGGCGCCCGGGCGGGCAGGCGGGCGCGCGGACAGGCGGGGGGAGCCGGACGCACCGTCACGTGGTGCCTTGGCGCCAGCAGCGTGCCGGGCGGGAAGCGGTAAGTGCACACCGGGAAGTCGCGCACCAACTGCTTCAGCACCAAGCCGCCCAGGTCGGCCGTGCCCTCCAGAGATTGGTTGAGGATGCGGACGAAATTCTCTCGGCGGCTCACCTCCACGATCTTCAGGCAGTAGTCGGTCGAGCTGGGGCAGGGAGGGGAGCGCTGTGCTGAGGCGCAGGCACAGGCCCGCACCCTAGAACAGCTGCCTGCTCTTGGCCCGCTAGGAGACCAAGCTGGGGACGCCCCCTCACCTCGGCCCAGGCGGGAAATGCTGCTGGTGGACGTCCGCGCTGGGCTCTGGCACCATGGTCTTGCTAGGCTGGTCAGAGTGGGTTTTCTGCAAATCTAGGGAGAGCAGCCCTTTGGAGGAGGGGGCCCCCATATGGCATGTGCAATGGGCATGTCCCACATGAGGCCAGAGCAGACTTGCAGCCCCTGTGGGTCATCCTGGGAAGGGAGCAGGGCCATGGGTCAGATCCCAGGCAGGAGGGGTGGCTGGACCCTCCCACCGAAGAACAGTTCTACAGGACTCTGGACGGAGACCTGGAGGGTGGGTGAAGGGTCACAGGGGAGACCTGCTTTACTCCACCTTCCAGCCCACTGGAGGAGTCTCTGCTGTAGCTTTTCGAATGAGCCTGGATCTGCTCAGAAGCAAAGCTCCTCGACTCTGGTGGTTGCTCTGTCACCTTCTGCACACGGAAAGGCACACCCAGCTGGCAGCTGCTAGAGTCGGAGCCTGCACCCCCTGAGCTGCTGGTGCCCACGCAGGGCAGGGTGCTCCACTCGACGTGGTACCCCTCCACGTGCTTGCTAGGGGAATCCAAGCTCCATGTGTCCAGCGGTGGGGGTGACCGGGGCTGCCTGCGGGCCACGATCTGCTGGTTGGCTGCTCCTGCCCCCAGCCCCTAGCCCTGCCCCCGGTCGGCCTCCCCAGGGCAGTGGGGCACCCCTGCTTGTGCCCAGACCCCTTTCTCTTCGTCCATAACCCATTTTACAGATCAGAGAACTGAGGCTTGGATGGTTTAAGTGACTTGTCCAGGGACAACTCGGACGTGGTCTACATCTGCCAAAGCAAGCCCTCCCTTCCCCTGGCCCCAAGGGAGTCCCCGCCCAGTGCAGTTACTTGTGCCCTGAGGTGGACTCCATGTGGGTGAAGAGGTTGGGGTACCGGTGGGCGATACTGTTCCAGTCCACATCCTCCAGCCGGAAACTCTGGCCGGGAAATAACAGGCACGTGGCCCTCCCCTCCTGCAGGGTTCCAGAGCCCTGACCACACCCATGGAAGGCCTAGCTCACCTCCCCAGCAGGGGGGCTCTGGTCATCAGAGTGGTCGCTGGGGTCCATCAGGGTATCTGCCGTCACCACCTGCAAGAGCAGACTGGAGGCCAGTGGGCAGGGGCTGGGGGGAAGGGCACCCGTCCCCCAAAGCACCTCTCCCCTTTGACCTCACCAGCCCTCTGTATCAGGTGGGTGTGACCACAGACCACATGATTCTACCCTGCCGGGGCCCAGGGTCCCAGAGTCCCAGAGGCAGTCTGATGGGGGACAGGCCTCCAGGCAGGCCAGGGTGCCCCAGCAGAGGCACCTGACGGGAGGGGGGACACACTGGCTGCCCAGCCCGAGGCAGGTCCAAGGAGGGCTGGAGGGGGCTGGGAGGCAGGAGGAAGGGCAAGGTGGGTTCACCTCCACACTGCCAGTCTGGGATCGCAGAATTCGGCCCACCCACGAGGACTGAACCAGCTGCAGGAGGCAAGACTTCTGGAAGCTCTCCAGCTCAGCATCCAGCTCGTGCAGCCTGTTGGTGGTCTGCAGCAGCCGCTCCTCCAGGTCTGCCTTCTCCTGCTCCGGGGGGGCTGTGGGTTGGGGGGGTGCGGGTCCTTCTGCAGACCCCACCCCTGGCCAGCCCCAGCCTGGCTCACCCCAAGCCAGTGGTCCCCTGCCCAACTCCCTTACCCCACCCGCCTCACCCGCCGGGCCCGTTCCTTCTGCTCTTTTAGCTCCAGGGTGAGCTTCTGGACCTGCTTCTGCAGGAGCTTTTCCTGACTGCAGGAACTCCTGGGAGAGGGGCAGTCTCAGCAGTCTGCCTCTGGGTCAAGCAAGGGCTGCTGAGGCCGGATCAGTGGCCAAGAAGGGGGCAAGGATGGGCTCCACTGTCATCTTGGCCAGAGGGCACACAGCACTGCAGGCCAGGGCAGGCTCTGCCAGTTCTGGGCAGGGGTCATGCTCGGGAGTTGGGGTTAGGGTTAGGGTTAGGGCACGTTAACTTACCCAGGGTCAGGTTCAGGCTCAGGCTCAGGCTCAGGTTGGGGTTAGGGTCAGAGAGGAACCAGGAGCTAGGGCCAGGACAGGGGCTGGGTTGGGCTGGGGGCTTTGCTGCTGACCTCACAGCAGGGGTGGGGAAGCCGGCCACCTCGTGCAGGATTCGACAGTGCCGAGTACTCTGGCCTTGCAGGACTGCCCACCGCAAGGCCTGGATCTCCATTTCTCGCTGTCCCCACAGCAGCCGGAGGGTGTAGCGGTCCAGGGACTCCGGGGCCAACCTGCAATACCAGCACCCCTGCTGCATGACCAGGCCTGCCTCTCAGGCCGGCCCTGCCCAGGAGGCTGACCACCCTTGCCTCCCCTCCTTACTTCGAGTTGACAGGATAGACCGCCCATGTGGAGTGGGGCTGGGTGTCCTGTGGGCACGTGAGAACTGTGTGGTCTGCAGGTGTGCGGGCTGGAGACTCCAGGTCACCACTGGCCAGCTCTTGATCTGCCAGGGATGGGAGTGCCTCCTTCTTGGCTCCCTCAGCCTCCAGGCCAGACTCAGGGGCCATTCTTGATGTTCTTGGGAAGCTGGGAGGGTGATGGGGCTGGGTCTGCCCTGTGTTCCTTGTGTGGTGCCACGTACACGCGTGCACACACACACACACACACACACACATTGGAGAGATCCAGGCAGCACCGCCAGTTCACACGACATCACTCTCTGAGAAGGCCCACACATGAGCATGTCTACCCAACAGGACACCAGACTGTGGTCACGTGGGTGTCCACACCTGTGTGTTTCTGACCAGGCCAGGCCATCCGGTCACCCACCAGGGAGCGTTTCCCTGTTGTGTCCTCCCTGCCACCCTTGCCCTTAACCTAGAGCAAATGACCCCAGAAGTGCCAGCCCAAGGCCCCACTCCCAACACTCACCTGAGGCCTGAGCCCCAAGCAGGCCTGGAGAAGGAAGGGCTTTATATCGTCGCCGTGGTTACCAGCACCTGGAAGGGAGGGGCTGTTTGTTACCAGGAGCCTCCAGGGAGACCCCAGACTAGGGCCCTGGGTGAGTTCCGAGCCAGCCCCGACTGGAGGAGATGGGGAGAGGCTGAGCCACTGCCTAGCTAGCTGAGCAGGCCCAGGGGCCACAGAGTGGCCAACACCACCTTAACCCTGAGGTGCCTGCAGCCCCTCCCCAGCCTGAGGGTGGCGATGGGTGGGTATGGGGGCCTTGCCGCCCTGGGAGTGCACCCAGCATGGATGTGGGGGTGGGAGGCAGCAGGGAACAGTGAGAAGCTGAGGGCTGTGCTGAACCCTAAGCAGCAGCGGTCCCCCACACACAGCCTCTGTGTCCCAGTGACTGGCGCTCACCCACCTGACCTTCAAGCTGGAAGCCTCACCTTTCCCAGCCTCTTTCCACAGCCTCTGACCACCACCTGGGCCACTCCCAGGGAGCCCTGGGGATATTCCTATGACCATGGCAATTACTTCCTCTGCCCCAGGACAAAAGTGCGTGCCAGACCTGACTCCCAAGACCCAAGCACCCCAGCTTTCACCCCCATGACCCCTACATCCATTCATCTTTCAGACCTACGATTTTCGGTTCTGTAGGGCCACCCATGCAGGCACAGGGAACAGGCAGCAGGAGGACCCACCACGCCCTCAGCTGCATCTGAGTGGGATAGAACAGGCCCTGAGCGTCCCGGGCGCCCAGCTGTCTCCGGTCCTGCCACCTGCGACAGCAGGGAGGGTGGAAGAGCGGCTTAAAGTCGCCTCCTTATGCGTGAGGCCTGGGCTGGGCGACAAAACATCATGAGGACCCCGGACCCCGCCCGGGAGGAGGGGTGGGAGGAGGCTGGGGCAAAGAGCCCGCCCTGTGTCTGGGCGGCCCCTCCCCCACCGAGGTGGCCGCCGCGGGCCCCGCCCCTCGTGCCGGTCAGGGAAGTTCGGGGGTGGGGGCCTCAGGGCCGCGCCCCATCCCTGGGCAGGAACGCGTCACTCTGGAAGGCTGCTGAGGAAGTCGGCCCCGGACCAGGGCCAGACACCTGCCCGACGCGCCGCCTGCGGACCGCGGCTACCTAGTCACTTCCACGCGGTTGGCAGGCTCGGGCGAGAGGTACGCCGCCGGCCCCGCCCCCTGCCTCGGCGGCACCGCCCCCAGCGCTCGCCGGTCCCGCCCCCCGCGCCGCCGGTCCCGCCTCTCTGCGCCGCCGGCCCCGCCCCTCAGCGCCTTCTGGCCCCGCCCTCACCTGGCCGCCGCTGGAGGCGGGGCGCGGCGGCGAGCCAATGGGGCGGGGAGGGGCGGGGCGGAGACAGCCAATGGGCGGGGGCGGGAGGCACGAGCCGGGAGCTAATGGGGGCGCGGCGGGGCGGGGCGAGCAGGCTGCAGGCCAATGGGGGCGCGGGGCCGGGGCGCGCCGCGGCGCTGGGGGCGGCAGGTTGCGGCGGCGTCGGAGCGCCCAGGCCCGGAGGCCGGCGAGCGCCCAGGTGAGCCGCGCGGGTCCCGAGCCTCCGGAGCTCCGGCCAGCGCCAGTTCCGACGCGCTGCGTTCCTACGGTAGCGGACGGGGCGTGTGCAGTGCCCGGGGCTGCGGGCCGGGACCAGCGGACGGCGAGCCGGCTGCGCAGAGGTCGGGAGCGGGAGGTCGGGAGGGGTCACGGCCGCGGCCCGGGAAGATGCCTCCCTGGGGGCGCCCGGCGGCAAGGCTTGCGTGGGGGTGCCAGGGACGGCCGCCGCCCGCCGCCCGCGGGGGAGGCGGTGCGCTCTGAGCCGGTGGGGGACAGGAAGTCCTGGCTGGTTAATGATTCGCCCTGTTCCGGGAGCCGGGCGCTGCGGAGGAGCTGGAGGTCGGGGCGGGGTGAGGCCTCGAAGTGCCCTGGAGTGTTGGACCATGGCCCTCCCGGCCACCCCAGGAACGCGGGGCCCACGCTAAGGAGCCAAAGCCCTGAATCATTTCTGGGGCCAGGCTGCGACTCTGTAGTCTGACCCTGTGGCCTGTGCCCTCCTCCCAGGACCGGGATGCCCTTGGGGCTGACGGCCATGGAGCTGAAGGTGTGGGTGGATGGCATCCAGCGTGTGGTCTGTGGCGTCTCGGAGCAGACCACCTGCCAGGAAGTGGTCATTGCACTAGCTCAAGCAATAGGTGAGTCCCCTGCGGGCCAGCCGGGCCGTACAGGCAGACCTGAGAGGGCCCAATCGTCCATTCCCATTTTTCCCCCAAGGCGGGTGGGGCTGGTGCCGGTGCCGATCCCTCTCATCCTCCCCAGCTCCTCCAGCCAAGTGGACAGAACATAGAGCGATGTAGATGACCCTCTCCCCTTTCCCCTAGGCCAGACGGGCCGTTTTGTGCTTGTGCAGCGTCTTAGGGAGAAGGAGCGGCAGCTGCTGCCACAGGAGTGTCCAGTGGGCGCCCAGGCTACCTGCGGACAGTTTGCCAATGATGTGCAGTTTGTCTTGCGGCGCACAGGGCCTAGCCTGGCTGGAAGACCCTCCTCGGACAGCTACCCACCCCCAGAGCGCTGTCCAGTTCGTGCCAGCCTCCCCTCAAAGCCACGGGCAGTGCCAGGCCGTGAGCCATGCAAAGCACTGACCTGCAGCCCAAGGTGCCCCAGGCTGGCACCCAGCCCCTCACCCCCCGAGCCTGTGGCCCCCACTGCACCCACGCCAGGCTGCTGGGCAGACCTGCAGGGCCTGGAGCTCAGGGTGCAGAGGAACGCAGAGGAGCTGGGCCATGAGGCCTTCTGGGAGCAGGAGCTGCGTCGGGAGCAGGCTCGAGAGCGAGAGGGGCAGGCTCGACTGCAGGCGCTGAGCGAGGCCACTGCAGAGCATGCTGCCCGGCTGCAGGCCCTGGACGCCCAGGCCCGCACCCTGGAGGCCGAGCTGCAGCTGGCTGCAGAGGCCTCTGGACCCCCTTCACCCACTGCATCTACCACCGAGCGCCTGCGCCAGGACCTGGCTGTCCAGGAGCGGCACAGCGCAGAGTTGCAAGGCAGCCTGGTCCTGGTGAGCCGGGCTCTGGAGGCTGCAGAGCGTGCCCTGCAGGTGAGCCCGGGCCAATCCCCTGACTGCTCCCCACCCGTGACACGGGACAGATTTGGGGGTTGGTCACGGGATCAGACTAGGGAGAGTGCTCTGTGTGGGGCACAAGGGCCATGGAACCCCCTGGCTGTGCCCCCTGAGGGTCCCATGTGCCCCCAGGCTCAGGCTCAGGAGCTTGAGGAGCTGAACCGCGAGCTCCGACAGTGCAACCTGCAGCAGTTCATCCAGCGGACGGGGGCTGCACCACCGCCACCCCCACAGCCCGACGGGGCCCCGCCACAGGTTAGAGCAGTTCTTGGGGAAGGCTGGGAGGTGAAGCCCTGGCCCAGCTTCAAGCTGATCTGCCCTCCCCACAGGACCTTCTGGCTCCAGGAAGAGAGGAATCCCTCGCAGGACCCCCCCTGAGTCCTGTCTTCAAGCCTAGCCTGAATCCTGAGGGTATGTATGCCCCCTCTCCCCTTAACCCCGCTCCATCCTCTGGCCTCAGCCTCCTCAGCCTGTGTCCTCCCCACAGTTGCCCCCATGAGGCAGAATTCCTGGAGGTAGCAGCTCCTGCCCCAGCGTGGTGCCCACGGCAACCCAGCCCCAGACTCTGGTGACAGACTAGCGAGGACAGCTGAGACAAGCCGGCCTGGACCCTGGAAAGAGAGTGGGTGGTCACCGAGGCTTCTCCCTTGTGGAGTGGGAAGCCCTGGGGTTGCTGCTTCAGAGTCCTGAGGGGTGCTGGGAGGATCACCCTGGTGCTCGCCAAGTCTGCCAAGCTCCGCAGACAACTTGCCAGCCCCCAAAGGCCACGACTCCATGTTGGGGATGGGAGCTACATGGACAGTGTGCTCAACCTGTGGATATATGCTCGCCTGTGGGAAGTGTCTTTGTGCGTGCGTGTGTGTGTGTGTGTGTGTGTGTGTGTACATGGAAGAACTTGTGTGCTGCCTCCCCTACCCTGACATTGAAACCTCAATAAACTGCCCAGAAAGCTTGAGTGTGTGCTGAGGCTGAACTGGGCAGGGTCTGTGGGGTCTAGAACTTGATCCACACCGGGGGTGCTGGGGACCCTGGGTCTGGCCACAGCTCGGCCTCCTTAGAATGGCACCCCTGGCGTGGTGGCTCACGCCTGTAATCCTAGCACTCTGGGAGGCCGAGGCAGGCGGATCCCTCAAGCTCAGGAGTTCGAAACCAGCCTGAGCAAGAGCGAGACCCCGTCTCTACTAAAAATAGAAAGAAATTAACTGGCCAACTAAAAATATATAGAGAAAAAATTAGCCAGGCATGGTGGTGCATGCCTGTGGTCCCAGCTACTCGGAAGGCTGAGGCAGGATTGCTGAAGCCCAGGAGTTTGAGGTTGCTGTGAGCTAGGCTGACGCCATGGCACTCTAGCCCGGGCAACAGAGTGAGACTCTGTCTCAAAAAAAAAAAAAAAAAAAGAATGGCACCCCTCAAGGACCAATGCTCAGTAAGGTCCAAGGCTGGGGCTTGCGGGCCCCCACCCGCCCTGGGGCTCTCCTTTGAGGGCCCCAGCCTGGTGGGGCCTGCTGGTTTAGCCCTGGTGTGGGTTGCTATCTGGACCCCTCTTCCACCTGGCTCCCCCTCACCTGGCCTGTGCCCCACCAGCAGCAGGAACTGAGGATGCCAGGACAAGCTAGACCCGCCTGTCAGGTTTACTGAGAGCCGAAGCTCATGGGGGCGGGTCCCAGATTCCTAGGTCAGCCAGGCCCAGAGAGCTTCACCCAGAGCAGGCCCAGGATGGGTGCTGGGCACCAGCAGGAAGGGGCTGCCCCTGGCTCCCCAGGTGGGCACAAAGCCTCCGCTGCAAGCCTGCAGCTCTGAAATTGGGGCAGGGTGGCGTCCACAGCCCAGCCCAGTCCCTGCCTGGGCCCTTGGGCTGGCTGTCACCTTTCCTGCAGAGCCCTGATCCTCAAGATGGGCCACACACTCCTAGCTCCCAGGGCCATGGCTGGAGTTGGAGAAGAAATCTTTGTGATGAGCAGAACCTGGGAGGCCTTGATGCTTGGGTGTAGCCATGGGTGGTATTGGGGGACAGAGAATGGAGATGCCCTAGATCATAGGAGACTTTGTGTGGGGTTTGTAGGGTGGGAAAGTTTGGGATGAACTCAGCTTTTTCTTGGGGTGGCCCCTAAGCTGGATCTGGTACTCCTATTTCCTCTGGGGCAGACCACAAGGGACATGGAAGTACTGACCTGGAGGTGCAAGGAAGCCACCCATGGGCACTCCTCAGAGGCCAGGTGAGCAGAAGCCCACTGCTGTGGGGAGCAACGGGGACTGAGTACTCCTGGCTGAGCAGGGAGAAGGGGATGGGAGAGGCCAGGCAGCAGGAGGAGGCTTCTGATCTTGGTGTCTGCAGGACAGAACCCCCATCCCAATGCCTGTTCCTGTCCACATTCCTGCCTGAGCTCACTGACTGGCTCACAGCCACCTGTCCTGGGAGGTGTTTGAGAGCCTGGACTTGTGGCCCCAGACAGGGCTAAGCACAGGGTCACATGGGGCAGAGCCTGGAATGCAAAGGTCAGTTGGGCTGGGTGTGCCCTGGTTGGGGGGAACTTGCTTCCCCACTCCCTGGCACTCAGGAGGGTTGGCTATACCTCTGGGCACCAGCCTAAGCCCTAGGATGGGTACATCTTCCAAAATAAGCATGCGGGGGTCAATGCCAGGTGCCATTCAGAGACCACCCTACACACAGGCAGGGCTCCCCAGAGCCATGAGCTCCCCTGATATTCTCAAGGGAAGGCAGGTACAGAGCTGGCAGAGCACATGCCACATCCTCCTGTGTCTGTCTTCAAGGACCACCTGCTCCTTTTGAAGCCACTGCCCAGATACCCATCTCTGGTCTGCTGCCGCTGGCTGTGAAGAAGCGCATGAGCCCTCTTCTCCACCAAGAAAGGGGTCCCCACTGTGCTCTGGGGGGTGGGAAAGAGGGAGTAGGTAGAGCCGTCCTCCTTGGGGGCTGTTCCAGGTGAGCAAAATCTCGTGGCTCAGAAACGTTGCCAGAGTGCTTCAAATCACTGAGCAAACCTCTGAGTTGCTGAAAAGTTTATTCTGCGTTTTAAACTGTGCTTTGAAAACAACGGTATGAGCTGTGCTGTAGTAAGGAAGGGCCGAGCTCCCCCCGAAACATCCAGTTCCACAGCAAGGCAGGGCCGAGCGAGGCCAGGCCACCTGGAAGACACTGCTGAGGCTGGACCCCACCTGGTGTATGGGGTCAGGGCGGAGCCAGGCCCTGCTGGGAGATGGTGCCCTGAGGGTTCTGAACCCGAGGTCACACACAGCCTTCCCTCATCTGCCAAGCCTCACCACACTGTGGTGACAGAGACAACCCCATTAATATAGGGTCTCTCCAAAGGCCAGTCCAAGTCCACGTGAGGGCTTAACTAAGTTTGCCTCTTCCTTTCTGCCAACGTGGCTCCCACCGGGGAGAGAAAACAGGGCCTGCCACAGGTGTCCTGGCCCCACAGGCCTGCAGGCTGCTCTGGACACACTCCCAGTCCAGATTTTCACAGTGGACTTGAGAAGGCCCGGTAGAGGAGGAAGGCTGAGCAGACGGGCCTCCGGGAGTGGCCTGTCCTGGGCCCCACAAATAGGTCCACAGGGTCCTGACTCCCTCAGTGGCCTCACTGAAGTGGTGGAAACAAGAGCCAAACTGGTCACTGTCTTCCTGTAGGAAGTCCCCAGAGCTGGTCCTCCGGCTGGTTCTGTAGGCTGCAGTCTTGTTGGTTGAAGATCTGACCACAACACCCATGCCTGTCCAGGCTGCCCCCAGCTTGGTGACATGGAGAAGGCTGTCCCAGGAACTCTGCACAGCATGGCACCCTGAGACACACAAGGACAAGAAAGTTCCCTCCAAGAGGGCCTCTAGCCCAACCTCAGCCCCAGCAAGAGAAGGGCAATGCAGTCCCCGATGTCCCCCTTCCCCGACCCGACCCTGACCGTCCCTGCTGGCAGGCAGCTAGACCCTGTCCATAGGGGCACCTCCTTCCCCCGCAGTGGCCAGCTGCCATCGCCTCCCAGGGCCTTGGCGCGCCCTCCGCCCCAGCGTGGCCGCTCGCCTGCCCGCTAGACCCAGGTCACAGAGGGGCCGGGGGGTCGTGCTGCCCAGGGACAGATCAGCCGCTGTCACACGCACAGTGGATCTGGAGCAGCGCAGTGTGCGGTGGGCAGTGGCTGCCCTGCGCCTGGAGGGACGGCCTAGCGGGCGGGTGGAGGGGTCGCCCGCGAACCCCTGTCTCCTCCAACTTGGGCGTCTGAGCCACGCCGCCCCTGCCCAGCCCGACCCACCGCAACCCCCCGGGAGGGCGGCTCCGGGGTGCGCCCCCGCCCGCCAACCTGGGACCCCTTGCGCGTCACCTGCGACCCCAGCGCAGGGTCGTCGCCGGCTCCCTGCCCAACTTCGGCTGCGGCCGCGGCCACCCTCGCGCCCCCGGCGCGCCCCGGCCGGGGCCCCGCCGTCCCGCGCCCCGCCCTGTATGCAAATGAACGGGTCCCACAGCCAATGGCCGGCCGGGCCGGGCCCGCCCTGCCGCACCTCAGCCAGTGGGCGCGAGAGGGGGCGGGGCGCCCCGCCCATCGCCGCGCGGCCCTCCGCGGGCGAGGTCGGCGCGTTCCTTTCTGCACGTCGGCCCGGGGAGGGGCCGCCACCTGCCGGGCGGGGCTACCGGGCGCGGCGGCCGGCGATGGTACGGCCCCAGGCGCTCCCCTGCCGCCGCGCGGTGGTACGGCCCGGCCCGCTGAGCGCACTGGCCCCGCAGGGGGTTTGGCCTGGCAGCCCCGTCCGCCGCCCGCCGGTGCGCGGTCTGGCAGCTGGGCGAGGCCGTACCCTGGTGGCCGACCGCCCGGCGGCAGGGGTTGTCCCTCCCCCAGCGCGGTGGTACAGCCCAGACGACTGCTCGCCCTCATCCCCCGTGGGAGGACCGCCCCTCCCCGGGAACCCGCTGAGCTCCTGGCGCACATAGTCTAGCCCGGGCGTGACCCGGGAGGGGCCTGCTTGGGCTCCAGACACGGCGCCCTCGGGACACACGTACTGCCTGCGCCGCCCCGCCCGCGAAGGCGGCCTGGGGGTCCCTGAGGACATCTGGGTCAGCCTAGGTGGCACGGAGGGCCTTCCCTCCCCCCACCTGCCTCAAATCAACCAGAGTCCCCAACCCTGCCTCAGGCCCTACTTGGGGGACCCCACCTCCTTATTCTAGGAACTTCCAAAGGGCCCCTCTCCCCCACCACTGTCAACCCGGGCGGTGCTTGGCACAGGGCCTTCTCCCCTCAGCCTCAGCCCCCTGGCCTCCCTGCATCCATGCCTGCCTGAGCTGGGGCCTCCCAGCTGCCACAACCCCAGCCTGGGCCTTGTCGTGCTGGGGCCCCAGGAAGGCGCTGATGCTGACGCAGCCCAGGACCTCAGGAGCTGGTAGCCTGGGGACAGAAATTCCAGTGCTGAGTGTTGTGGGGTGTGGCCACCTGTGGATGAGGAAGGAGCACAGGGGAGTCAGGAGCCAGCTCAGTTCCACTGAGTGTCAAAAGTCAGGGGTCCACAAGACCTGGATCACAGGGGTCTGGAAGAAACCCCTGGGAGCCAGTGGGTTCCCTGAGGAGGCCCACACCTTCAGGGCAGGCATAAGTGGGGGGTGAACAGACAGGGCCAAAGTTTGGAGAAACAAGTCAGAGACTAGGGACAGGGGAGGCAAGAGGACAAGGTAACTTTTAGCTCCTGTCTTGCTCTGCTGTCACGAATGTACCCCTTCTCACCCTTTGTGTTGGGTTGAATGGTGTCCCCCTTAAAAAAGGATATGTCCATATCCTAATACCCTAATGTCCTCCTGTAAATGTTACCTTATTTGGAAAAAAGGTCTGTGCAGATGTCATTAAGTGAAGGATTATTATATATATATATTTTGGCAGAGTCTCATTCTGTCGCCCAGGCTAGAGTGCTGTGGCATCAGCCTAGCTCACAGCAACCTCAAACTCCTGGGCCAAAGCGATCCTCCTGCCTCATCCTCCTGAGTAGCTGGAACTAGAGGCACACTCCACCATGCCTAGCTAATTTTTTCTATTTTTAGTAGAGACGGATCTCGCTCTTGCTCAGGCTGGTCTCCATCTCCTGAGCTCAAGCGATCCTCCCGCTTTGGCCTCCCAGAGTGTTGTGATTACAGGTGCGAGTCACTGCACCCAGCCTAGTGAAGGATCTTGAAATGAGATCATCCCAGACTACCTAAGAGGGTCTCAAATCCAATGACAAGTGTCCTTATGAGTGACACAGACAAATAGAGGAGACGGCCATGTGAAGACAGGCAGAGACTGGAGTGATGCAGCCAGAAGATGCTCTCAAGAGGTGCCACCTATGCTCAGTCTGCTTCTAGGCAGCTCCCTGGGACACCTCTCACACCTAAACACAGGTTGGCATGGCGGAGTAGGTTGTACACTGCCCAAGGATGCTCACTGAGGAAGTGTTCTCCATGTCTCATCACGGGTGCATGTGCTTATTACAACAATTACCAGCAGCCTGCCAGGAGCAGGAGATGGAGGTGGGAGGGGCAGGCCCCTCTTCAAGGGGCTCCAGGGTTACCATCGGCTGCCTATCATCCTGCTTTCAGGAGCCTCAGCATGTGTGCTGGTGGGGCCCTTTATCTGATGGCCTTCCACAGGTAGGCCCATGTGCACCGCAGGGCTAGCACACACAAAGCTCCAAGCTGGGGGGAGGGGCAGGTGCCTGGCCCAGGGTAGAGGGTGCCCCAGCCCCTGTTCACCATGCTGGACCTCACCTAAGCACACCATCCAGCCCTCTCGATTACCCCAGAAATCAGGCATGATCATCAACATCCCGACTTTATAGCCTTAGGCACAGAGAAGGTGAGAAACTCGCCTGAGGTCACGAGATTGAGACTGCAGTGCCAGGGTCCAGGAGCCTGGCTTGGGGGGTGCTCTTGCCCCTCCAGCCCACTGATACTGGAGGAATCGCTCCAGAGCGTCCATCTCTCAGCACCATCCACTTTTCCTTCCTGCAGGAGCCGTTTCAGAGCCCCTAAGTGCACGGTTCTTTCTCCCGTTGCAAACAGAAAAAACAAAACAACCTCTCTTGCCCTGCTCCTCCGACCCCGGGTTTTTTCCTCCCTTCGGGAGAGTTTTTGGCACTCACTGTCCCTGCTTACTCTTTTCTAAGTCCCTCCAACCGTCCCCCTGCCCAGGGCTGCCTGCCACCGAAGCCCCTCGCCTGGTTTTTCCTCCATTCGCCCACCCCTCCCACCCCCAAGCTCCTTCTTAGTCTCTTCTGCAGATTCTGGACCTCTCAAAGTTGGAGTCCTGGGGTTCGGGCATTGTCCCCAGCCACTGCCCCCATGTTTCGAGCCCAGCATTTTTTCTTCAGGGCAGCCTCTGCCCACTCAACTTCTCCTCCGCACGTCCCGCTAGCCAGGGGCTCCCACGGGAAGGCGCCCGTCTTTCCCTTCTCACGTTCTTCCCTCCCCTCTCGTCCCCGCCTTGTAACAGCTCCTCAGTACGATAACTCCTGTCATTCTGTCTTCAGAATCTACCCGGCGCCACCACTTCCCACACCTGCGCCAATGCACCCGGGCCAAGCCACCGTGGGCCCTGAACGAATGTCACTGCAGCCACCTCCGGAGTGGTCTCCGGCGTCCACCCTGGCCACTTTCCAGCCCGCGCTCCTCGCGGCAGCCTGGGCGCCCGTACGCCAGCGCCGGCCACTGTGGACTCCCCGGAAGCCTGGGGACCTGGAACCCAGCGCCGGCCACTGAGGGACCCCCAGCCGCCTGGGGTCCCGATCGCCAGCGCCGCTACTGCAGGACTCCCCGCGGCGCCCCCAGGCTTCCCGCGCTGGGCTCCAGACGCGCAGCCCTCTGTCCCCAGGGCCATCCTCCGCAGCTGATTTGCACTGGCCAGTCGTCCCAGGCGCCAGACCTCCTGCCCGGCACCGCTCTGTCTTTTTATTAGCGCACACACCACGTGGTGCGGTCATTTACGGGGTTCGGTGTTTACTGGGCCTGCCTGGCCGACTGCAGGGGACCCGCGCTGGGGCGTCCTCTCTGCTCCCGGGAGGGCCCGCGCACACGTTTGGTCAGTGCGCGGAGGGACGGAGCCCAGCTGCCGGTGGTAGGGGACCTGGAGGCCCTTGTCCAGCCGTCCCCCAGCCGCGCCCGCGGGCCTGGGCGCCGGCCGAGGCTCCGGGTGGGCGTGGCCCGCCTGGGGCGTGGCCTGGCCTGGGGGCGTGGCTCCGGCCTGAGGGGCGGGGCCTGGCCTGGGGGCGGGGCCTGGTCTGGGGGCGGGGCTGGCCCGACTGGGAGCGGGTCTCCGGGCCGGCAGGGACCGTACCAGCGTCCCGGCTGAGGGGACGCCCGGGGCCAGTGCGTGGCTGGAGGCCGGACAGTGCGAGCTCCCCCAGGACCCTGGCCCCGGCGGCAGTCCTGAGTTACACAGTGTTTCCAAGGCGGAAGGGCCGTTGCAACGCTCGAGGCCCAGGCGCCGGAATCGTTTCTTCCGGGCCCCGGTCCCAGTGGTTCCGGCCAACGGGCGGGGCGGGCCCGGAAGCCGGCGGTGCACTTCCGGGTCGGGGCGCGCGGCGGCGGCGCGGCCGGGCCTAGTCGCGGCTGGCGGTCGGGCTGCGGCGGCGGCGGCGGCGGCGGCGGCGCCAGGAGCGGCGGCGGCGCGCGGTTCCCGGTACGTGCGGCCTCGCCGGCCCCGGGGTTCCTGCCGCGTCCCGGCCGCGCGGGCCGCCCGTGGGCCCCGCGCGCTTTGTCTGCGGCCTGCGCGGCGGCCTGAGGCCTGGCCGCGGGGAGCGGCGCGGGCGGCCCGGAGGCCCCGCCGACGCTGGGGGGGCCTCGGCCCGCGGGGTTGCCGGGGTCGTCTGCCCCGGGCTCGCGGGCACACGCGGGAGCCCGCCCGCCTCGGCGTGTGACGCCCGCGCCGCTGCGGTTCCGCCCCGCGGCGTCCGTGGAAGCTGCGGCTCTGCTAGCTTGTTTCCGGCTCCCGGGCGGCGGCGGCGGCGGCGGGCTTTGTGTGCACGTCCGCGGGCCTTTGCGGCTGACGGGTGGTTTTCTTACTCCTTACCCCACGTAGTCTCCACAGCGGTCTCTCGGGAGGAGGTATTGTCCCTGTTTTACAGAGAGGAGGTCGGAGCCCAGAGAGGTTAAGTAGCTTGCCAGCGTCACACAGCTACCGAGTGACAGCCATCGCGCTGTCTTAGCTCAAGCCCTCCAAACTTCTGCTCTTTTCTTTTTTTTTTTTTTTTATTCACACTGACCACATTTCTGTCTCTGCTCTTTTTAATGAGGCTCTTGTTACATTCTCATCCCCTTTGGAGTTTACATACTCTTCTTTTTGTGTGACAGCAGAGTGGTCGTCCGCTGGGTGAACTGCCTTTTGGCCGGTGGACACCTGGACAGGCTTTGAGGCTGAGGTAGGGTTTGACTTGGGACCTGGCATACCTTACCTCTCTCCTGGACGGCTTGATTTTCTTTTTTTGCGGGAAGAACGTTGAGTCACAATGACAGCGGTTGGCTCCTTTCGGCATGGTGCTAACTGCGGGCGTCGCAGCAAGCCTGGCCTTAGTCCTCCCAGCAGCGCTGCCACGTGGCACTCGCCCCAGTCCTGTGGAGCCCTCTGTGGGCCCCTGTTTTGTGACTGCCATTACAGTTTACAACTTTGAGGTCTCGTAGCTCCTGTGGCACCTGGTGAATAACGAGTGACAAACTTGGCCCAAACTGAGGCGTTGGACCTGCTGCAGGCGTGCTCGGTGCCTGGGACGGGCACAGTTGCAGCTGCCACAAACAGGGGCCCCTTGGTTCCTTAGTAACAGTTGGAATTGCAAATGGGTTCGTTTCCTTGAATTTGAAAAGAGAGAGAAATACCCTTTCTGGTTTTGATTTTTTTTCTCCCTTTTGTCTCCCCATATGTGAGCCGGGAGCAAGAGAGCCACAGTAGTCCCTGGGAAGGGCTGTGGACTTCCCTGCAGATATGGCTTCCTGGATGGACTGTGGCCTGGGACATGTGGCAGAGGTGGGGATGGTGAATCAGGGCACACATGTCTGAGCTGGGGCTGCTGGTGGAACCAGGAGGTCCTGAGCTAGGGTCCCCCAATAGCAGGGGGTTCCTGGTACGGGTTGGATGTGCTGGTGGTCCCAAATTGTGGTCTTGTCCTTGGTGCTTGCTCTGGAAATATCCTTCAGTGGCTACCTGCGTTTTTCCTCCTTTCCGGCAGAAAGGTTCCTGGTTACCACCAGCAGTTACTGTTTGATGATCTGGGAAGTGATGATGTTCAACCTTACATAACCTGAGCCTTCCCACTCCTACGATAGAGTAGTATAAAGAGGCCTTTGGAGGTTTTCCCCACCAGCAGCGGTGGGGGAGTGCAAAGGTCTTCAGGACTTCATTCCACAGGTGCATGGCCTCAGGGAGCCTCTTTCCTGAACTGGCATTTCTGACTAGCTCCCGTGGCCAAACACCACCACCGCGCACTGATCTCTCCTGGCAGTCCTCGGAGGCAGGCCCTGCCATTGCCCCCTTTATAGGTGGCCCTTGGGCTTGTTGCATCAAGGGAGAATCCAACAGTTACTTGTTCATGTTCTTGACCTTGTGTGTGTGAAACACATCGTCAAAGTGAGGATTTGTGCTTGGGGCAGTAAGACCCTAGAACTCCCCCTAGCTCTGCTCTGTTGTCTCCTAGGTGGTCTCCTAGGTTACATTTCCTGGTGTTTTTGAAATGTTCTCTGGTAGATTCATGGGAGTGAGTATCTGCCTCCTTCCTTCTCTCCAGGGCAGGGACTGTGTTCCCCTTGCGCTGCACACAGCAGGGGCAGGGTAGGTGCTGGAGCAAGTGTCCCAGGGTGACATGGGGTCCAGTGGTGGGAACTGGCACAGCGGTGGCCAGAGAGTTAAAGGCCTCTTATCTGAGAGCTGTGACCATTGCTAGGTCTCCTCTCAGTGGCCCCATAGGAGAAGTGGAGTCTGTCTGTCTCTGAGTACTCCCAGTGTCAGTGTCTCCAGCAGGAGCTGTGGCCAAGACTCGGGCACAGGACAAGCTGGCTGTCCCTGCTGTGTCCACTAGGCAGTGGGTGCGGACTCAGTTGAATGGGGACCGTGGCCAGTTATCTTAACCTTGGAGCAGCAGGTAGAGGAAAAGTTAATTAATAATTTGGCAAAGTCACTTCTCAGTTCATATTTCCAGGTGGCAGCCACATTTGGTAGTTGACAATTTCATTGAATTAACATGCCTTCACTATCCTAGAAAACATCATGTTAGAACCTGGGGCTGCGTACTACTGCCTTGTTGTCATTTGTCAGGTGGGGAGGTGAGGCAGTCCTGGTCTGGTCTCTGAGCTGGCCTCAGCCCCGTCAGGGATTGTTCTCTGGGAGCATCTGTGCAACAGTGGTGGTCTTAGCCCCTTCCCTAGTCGCTGTGTTAGACGTGAAGCTTGCGGCGGGAGGCCCGTGATAAACTCCACCGTGCAGTGAGGTGCTGAGCTTGAGGGCCTTTCCCCGTTCTTGCCCACCCCATGCTACCAGTCTGTTGTGTGATGCTCTTTCCTCTGACCTGGATGGAGACTGGACCTGTTGGAAAGCACAGAGTGCTACAGGGCGGGCTGCACTGTGCCTCACTGAATTTCTGAATGACTCCCTTATGAGAGGTGTTTCCTCCAGGGGTTACCTGGGAAATGAGGTCAGCAATACCAATGAGAAAAAGGAGACATGTCCGTGGATTGTTCCTTATTTGGGTGCCAAAGTTTGAGGCCCTGGTATAGAAAGAGGATCGTGTGAAGCTACATTTCTAAGAGTGTTCTCTGTTAGACCTTGCAGGGCAGGCAGGGTAGGTGTCCACACCGACAGATTGGAGCCCAAGAGCAAGTGGTCTCGAGAGGCAGGGCCCGCCCTCTGCTCCTGCCTCCCTGGCTCTGGGTGCCACGTGCACTCGACAGTGCCCTGGTGGATTGCTCAGGGCGAGGTCTGGAGAGCCTCAGCTGAGTCCCTTGTCCTCCGGATAGTGGCCAGCCTTGGCTGAGAAGGATGTGGCAGAGAGAGGGCCCTCCTCATCACCTGGGCCCTGTGGTGACTAGCCCTCAGTTGAGAAGCCCGACTCTGTCTCAGCTCTGGATGAATCCCTTTCGTTTGCACCTGTTAAAGGGCCACAGGTGCCCATTTGCACAGAAACGTGCCAGTCATTGCAAATCACTGGCTTTGAATTTAGCTGTGAGTAGGAATCAGTGTCTTTTTGGATTTGCGCACAACTTGATGGTTGAGGTTGTTCTGTGTATGTTACATCTCGTGGCTCCACCTCCGTGTGCGATGGAAACGGACACAGCACAGGGATATGATACGTAGGGAGTGACTGTCAGCCTTTCAGAGGGGTTTCTGCAGCCCGGGACGTTTGGGAAATTAGCTGGCTCCGTTTTCTTTCAGAGCTAAACTCCAATGTGCAGCAATGGACGACGACAACCTGGATGAGCTTGTGGCCCGGAGCCCAGTGCCAGATGGATGCCCGCGCATTGGCCCCAGGGACATGGCCAGTGATTTTGGTGAGCCACTCGGCACCAGGGGTGTCCCCGGGAGGGTGGTATCTGGGGTGCCTGGTGCTTTCTCCAGGTTGTTGACTCTCCTTCGGAGATTGTCTGTATGTGTCAACTGTCAGCTGTTCTTCCCTCTGGTGGTCTAGAAGAAAGCAGCGATGGTAGCAGTGGGGACTCTGAAGGTGACACAGACAGTGAGCTCGGAGATGGCACAGACCTGGAAGATGAGGCGGGATCTGAGCAGGAAGACCTGGAAGACAGATCTGGTGAGATTGCTGGCTCTTGAGCGCGGCCTCCCTGCGTCTCTTCTTGCTGTGACGGGGACAGCCTTTTATAAAACGTGAAAGTATCGGTGAAATTGCTGTCTTATCCACAGCTGGCCTCGCCGAGGTGTGGGCAAAGGTGGGGAGAAACTGCACGCTGGCCACGCCCTGGCTCACACGCCCCACAGTCACCTGCTGCAGTGGGACGGAGGCTGACCCTATGCTAGTCCTTCGTTCTGAACCCCACTGGGACAACACAGTTCACTAGGTCTCGTCCTGGTGAGGGGAGAAAAGTAAAGTGAATGGTGTGAACTGTGGTGTTTCTAGGGAGAGTGTAACCAGACTGGGATTTCTAGCAGAATGAAGGAAAGATCTTAGCAACCCCTGGCCCTACATCCCTACAAAGGCATGTTGTCATCATCTGGTAGGTACAGGACAGGTTTAGCATGACGCAAGATTTGCTCTAGCCCGGGGCCTCCTGGCCAGGACTGGGGTGTGTTGGCAGCTCCATCCTGTGGTTTGTTCTCTCTCTGACCAGAACTCCTGAGAGCTGGCCAGTGCGTCACGTGATTGCATTGAGAATTCCCAGCTCATTTACACTGGTTAACGTTGTGCCCTTGAACTTCTTTGCAGGGAACAGTGCCTTAAAGGGCAGGTCTGCTTTGGGTGCACTGGTGGCACCTCCTTCCCTGTGCCCTCTTGTCACCCTGAGTGGTGCACAGCCCATGAGGTCCCTGGGCTAGCTGCCCTGTCCCAGCCCAGCTGTGGGCACTTTCTCCGAGGGACGGCTGAACTCCACTTTGGAGGTTTGACACACCACTGCTTTCCCTCTGATGTGGTCCTCAGGCTGGGAGGTGCGTGGTCCCAAAGCATCTGCCATGATCTCTGTACTACAGTGTCTCAGGATAACCCTGCGGTTATCAGCATTAGAATGTTGCAGAGAGGTGACTTACCCACATGTTTAGGACCATGCTGGTGAAGAACAGGATGGGCAGCATGTGTCAGTGAGTTTGCAACTTGGTGTGTATTGGCTGCATGTTCTTCCACAGTTAGATTTTAATTCTGAAGGATTGGGATTCTCTCCTGGGTTGACGGGTCACAGACGTGGCCCGGGCCTTGCTTCCCACTAGTGAGTCGGGGCTTTGGCTTGTCTGCAGCTGGTCTTGGCACAGGCACTGTTGTTGCCAGGGTGGAGGGCAATGGGTGCTGTCAGGTGACTTGCAGCCATTCTTTCCCTGAGAGTCTAAAGGGCCCACTTGCTGCCAGACACTCGGCTGGGGGCTGGAGTGAGCCTGGGAGCCAGCTCAGCCGGGTGCCCCGTGCCTGGGCTCACCTTGTAGCACCAAAAACAGTGGCAGAAAGGAGCCACTAGGGTGCCAAGTAATGGATGCTGAGAGTGGGCAGACATCTGAGGAAGGGGCAGGGAGAATCTTCTAGAGAAAGGCACACTTCAGCTACAGTCTGACGGGTAGGAGAGGTGGCTGGGTGGTGGCGGACCTGGGGCCAGGGACGGAGTCTCGTTAGCAGGCAGGTGGTTCGCAGAGACCTGGGGCCTCAGAGAGCTGCCGGCACCAGAGAGGTGTTGCTGTAGCCCTAGAGTCCTCAAACTTTTTAAACGGGGCCAGTTCACTGTCCCTCAGACCCTTGGAGGGCCAGACTATAGTTTTAAAAAAACTATGAACAAATTCCTATGCACACTGCACATATCTTATTTTGAAGTAAAAAAACAAATGGGCAAAAACACCCCCATGTGGCCCCTGGGCCGTAGTTTGAGGA
>CAUYPO010012274.1:0-10293 GCA_963574435.1 Cheirogaleus major
GGATAATTAAAAAGAGTTGAATGAAGGGACATTTACAAGAGTGTGGGCGAGGTTGTGTTATGCCAACAAGAAATGGTAAAGCACCTGGGCTAGTAAGCGTAGAGCACTGTTGCCAGCCCCAGGCATGAAGGTACAAGGAGAAGAAGTATTTGCTGGGACTTAGGGACAGCCGAGAACGTAGGGGAAAGCCATCCAGTGGGAGCTGTGGCTTTCGGTATAGGAAACCAGCCATGGCGAATATAATAACTCTGACAGGAAAGGTGCCAGGGGGCTGAGGGCCCTGACATTTCTTCCCTCACACCTTCCAGTCTCCTACTGATGCTTCCCACTGGGCAAACCCAATCAGAAGCCAAAGGAAAGGGGAGCCAGCCTGCTGATGGAGCCCAAGGAAGTCAACCTCCCAAGGCACAGAGCAGGATGGAGAAGGCTACACAGTGGATCTGAGGGGGTGGGGGGAGAAAACGTCCAGCAAGGTATTTTTGCTGACTAGCACTGTATCGCAATAGCCAGCATGTCCTGACACAGTCACTGACTGGGGTGTGAATGAGGCATGGTGGGGCCAGATCTTCTTTAGCTTCCTGGTCCTTCCCCCCATGATTACCTGAACAAGAGGAGGCAAACCCCATGCCACCTCCTGGGGCTGAATATGTGTCTCTGAGCACACCTTTCCCCCATTAAACAGACTTCCAGGGCCTTGGAAGGTGCACGTGTTTAGGAATCAAACACATCTGGACCAAACCCTTAGCTCTGACGTTGACAACCTATGTGATGCTTGGGAAGTTACTCAGTCACTTTGAACATTAGCTGCTCAGTCTGTATCGTTTGGAATAATGACACCATAACAAAAATGTTTGGAAGAATAAAGGAAACAATGAAAAAGTTCTTAACAGTATTTTCACACATAGCAAACCCTCTTTCTATGTTCCTTTTCCATTATTGACCTTCTCCTTGTGATGCTGTAGCCACCACTTAATGCATATTTGTAACTCACTTTATAAGAATACATATTCCAAGTTCCAAATAATCAGCTTATAAAACAAAAATCTTTTGAACACAACTTGTTTTTGAGAATAGTCTGTATATAGGTGAAACTGTCAAGGGCTGGCTCCTTAAGACTGGTTGATGATCGTATTTTCAGAAATGACAGGATCGTTCAAATTGAGATAAAGTGAATCCACTCTGTGAGAAATAAATACATAATTATATATGTATATAATTATATAATTACATAACAAAGAGAAGTAATCCCAAATCTATGCATATAGTCTAAAGGAAATGCTCTGGAAGAACATACACAAGACTATGAACTGTGGTTAATTCCAGAAACCAGAGTAGTATTAAAGGCAGTGAGCAGAGAAAGTAGACTCTCACTTCTTTTTCTAGATATTTAAATGTTGCTCAAATATTTTACCATGAGCACGCATTATGTTGTGTTTTGAATATGGTTTGCTTGGGTCCTCCAAGTCTCAAGTTGAAATATGGTCCTCAGTGTTAGAGGTAGGGCCTGGTGGGAGGTTTTTGGATCGTAGGGGTGGATCCCTCATGAGTGGTTTGGTGCCATCCTTACCAGAGTGAGGCCTCATGCTTAGTTCCCAAGAGAACAATTGTTGAAATGAGCCTGGCACCGTGTCCTCTTTCTCTTGCTTCCTCTCTTGCCATGTGGTCTGCGCACACTGGCTCCCTTCTCCTTTCCCCATGAGTGGAAGCAGCCTGAGCCCTCAGCAGAAGCAGATACCAACAGCACACTTCTTGTACAGCCTGCAGAACTGTGAGCCAAATAAACCTCTTTTCTTTATAAATTAACCAGCCTCAGGTATTCCTTTACAAAAACACAAACAGACTAAGACACATACTCGTTCTGCCTAACTTTTTAAAACATTTAAGTTTCTTGCATGGTTCAAATACAAAGCAAGATGACAATATTACGGACTAAGCAGAATTACTGATATAAAGAATAGTAATGAACTATAGATAAAAAATGATGATATATAATAAATAAGATGGCATTAGGCTCATTTATTTATAAAAGAGGAAAAGTATTTTAACGATTTAGCATATAGTATGTAAACTAATGCTGCTAGCCATTATATTATACCACGAGCTCCAGAAGGCTGTATCTATTTATTCTTATTTATTCCTAACACCTAGTCTAATCAATGTTATATACTCAGTAAGTATTGTATGAATAATGAATATTTATTAAATTGAGAGGCAGAGTGGTATGTTGAAGAAAACACAACTAAATCAATTGTTGTGAGCACTTCACAACTTTGCTGAGTCTCAGTCCTCTCATCAATAAAATGGAGACATTGGTTATACTAGTAGTTCCAATATTACAATTTTAACAAACCCATAAGTGTTTAAAGTTCTGGGAAATGATATTGAGTCTCTAATTCTTCATTATACCAAGTAAAGACCTAACACACATGTACACATATACAACACAAATGCACACAGAATTATTTAGAAAATTTGACAAAGATTCACGGCAGATTTTGAATCAGAGGACTAAATGAACTCTGAAGTCTCTTCATCTCTAAGATTTTGTAAATGTTCTTTTATTTCTTTTAATTTACTTAATGTTTTCCAATTAGAAAATACATGCCTATTTGAAAAAAAAAACAACAGAAGAAAAAAATCCAAACAAGACTGATGTGTATGAAGTAGAAAGAGCAGAAATCAAAGCCCACCCCAAACCCCCTTCAACCCCCACACCCCAAGTTAACCACAACTAAAGCGTGGCATGTCGTCTTCTAAGCCATTTTCCATTTAGTTATAAACATACATATACTGGTACATAGATTTTTTTAAGTAATAGAACTTATTCTAAACTATCAGTTTGCAAAATAGGGAGCTAGACATGTAGTAATAATCAACTGACTCGACTGTTAATAACGCTTAGGGAAAATTTATGTTGGGCTCAATTGAAGGGAGTGTCTCTTTGCCATACGCTCATCATAGCTGGGCAGGAGGCTTGAGCACGAAACTTTTCCTGATCTCAGTAGGTGGTTCTTTTCCACGTGCTGCACATGGTATGCCCAACATGGCTATCAAAGAAGACAATAAAAAACTGAGAGTGTCCAGAATCAAGAGAGCAGCTGAATATTTGAAGCAGAACTGATAGGGGCCGACCAAGTAAGTCATCCTCTGAGGAGAGCCAGAAGTCAAGGAAAAGAAACCAGAGTCTTGAAGGGGGGTATTGCCCCATCAGCAAGCCAGGTATCTATGGCTGTGTTTGGGGGCACAGTCTCAGTGAATGGAAAGACTTGTCTCTGAAAGCTCACGCCATCTCCTAATTCTCTAAAAGCACACATCAGAGCTGGAAAGCACCTGGGAGGCTGTGGCCCCCCAATGTTAACACCTGTCAGCCTTTTCCCATGTGGAAAAATGTGAAATCAACAAAATCCGAAGGTTTCTGAACCACTGAGTCAGTGGTCCAGCTTTGGTTGCAAACACTGGCCATGTTTTCATAGGCAAATAAAGGCAAGGAAAAGTAAAAGCAATTGGCTTGAATTGGGGCATGAATGATCCCTATTAGCTCTCACCATTTATTCAAGCTTAGCAGATGATTACATACTTCAGCTGGGTTGAGACAGCCCCAGGGTATATAGTCCATTTCTTTATCCTGTAAGTATTAAGAATATTGATGTTTAATGTTCAATAAATGAGAAAGGAGAAAGCAATCAGTAACTTGGTATGCATCTGGGTAAATGTGTTTGCCTATCTGCAAGTAATTTCCTCATCTACATAAGGAATGGCAAATACCTGGCTCATATGACACCATCTTACATACAGCAGTCACCATGAGGAGTTACAAGGAGCTCTACTGAGCCTCCTTTTTAATCCAGTGTTCCAGGCAGCCACTGTTAGTCAGAGTTGGCACCATTATGTTAAACCTATTTGCCATATCTGGACTCTAATTTCTAAGATCACTCCTAGATCCGGCCTACTGGTATTCTCTAAGAATAAACCATCAAGAATAAGAAAAACAATATCCTAGAGACTAAAAGTATCTATATCCATGTTTTATCACAGATCATGATTAATAGGGGAAAGGACCTAATATTGCCTTCCCTGTGGTCTTCCTGTTCCTGGTCTGTCAGCCTTCCTAGCTATGATGGACTATGGAAGTTCTCTCTTTCTCATCTTCTCCTGTTTATTACCAAGTGAATTCTTCATGCAGTTCAAATTTTTTCCTCCAATTCTTTTTTACAGGTGATCTATAGTCTCCCTGGAACTGCTTACAACCAACCAGACAGGTTCCTAAACTTTGGATTTTGAGGTTGGGAAATGAAGGACTCACAGAAGGGGTAATATAGACTTCAGTAGCAACAGCACCCCAAGAATGGGGCAGGAGGTCATCATATCAGAAATACCACTGGTCATGGGAATACCCAAGGCTTCTTGGAAGCCACACCGCAGCAAGCAACATCTCTCCACATGTATTTCTTGAACCTGGGAACATAGTTCCTCAGTCATACAAGAATGATCACTTATTTGGAAAACTGTTAAACAACGAAAAGCAGAGTTCTTTACTATGTGACTGTGTGAAACTTTAACACTAATATATATTATGAATCACTAAGAGGAGGTCAGATTGTGCCACATTTCTCAGTCATTTAATCCTAGAGCCTTTTTTTCAAGGCCCATCTTATGAGACTAGGTTTCCACAGAACACATGCTGGGAAATGAAGCCCTGTCATTCTAAAGGCAGCTTCCTCATTTTACAGACGAAAAATGAAAAATCAGTCTTGCCCAGACATTTTATAGGCAGAACTGGGACAAGAATCCAGGTAGTTCAAAGATAGGTTTTGGTCCTATTTTAACAACAGAGCTCCTTAACATAGTACCTAAAGACAAGGTAAGAGTTTAATTCCAACATATTTGTGAAAATGATTCTCCTCTTCTTCTGTGGGTCTGGTTTTATGATGTTTAGCAGTGATTATTAATGTCACCTATAGATGCTACAGCTGAAAATAACCTGGGAGGATACCCGCTCTGACTCCCTCATTTTACAGGTAAGGAAACTATGGCTCAGAGAGGCTATAAGACTTGGCCAAAATTGCATCACAGAGTTAGGACTAGACCTTAGTCAGCTGATACCCAGTTTCAAGTATGGAACCCAATATATGCAGCTACTGATTCCTGGACTGTATAAGATAGAGAAGATGCTTACTGAAGTCAAGATAAATGCTTTACTATTAAAAGTTTATTAAAAAGCATATATATTGTGTCATATATTTATATGTGTGTGTGCATGTATGTGTGTGTATATATATATATATAATCTCCCTTTTCTAACTCCTGAAGGAGTATCTAAGAGGGATAAGAGTTAGGGAAATGATGAAGGAGAATGTAGTGAGTGTAGTTATAAATAGATAAAACATGCAAAAAAAAATTCTTCTATGGAAGTGAAAAAAAAAAAAAAGCTCAGTCGAGGTATCCAAAAGAAACCTAACTTCTCTCTATCAGCAGTCAGTGGTTCTCCATTGTGGCCACATGTAGGAATCTCTTAGAGATCTTTTCAAAAATGCCCATTCTTGGGACTCATCCCAACAGATTCTTGTTCAAGAGTCCTAGAGTGGGGCTCAGACATGAGCAAGCTGTAACTACCTCACAGGTGATTTCACTGTGCAGCCAGGAGTGAGAACTACCCAAGGAACCAAGGGGATTCAAGGTAGATTCTCTTGACTCCAACATTGTCCAGCTTCTGGGTCTACAGGGAAAATATCCAGCAGAGAGGTTTTCCAGACATTTGTTCATGGCTGACGCTTGCTCACAGCCTCACCATGAGCATGGAGCCAGAGCCAACAATTCTCAGCTTCCCTCTGGGCTTCTAGCTACCCAAGGCTGCCTTGTTGGCTTCTGCCTCCCTCTTAGTTCTTGTTGTCAATCCAAAAAGACTAGGAAAGCTAAAATGAACTCTATTTGTTTCTGTGGCAACAAACTCAGAGTCTATGCCGAAAAAATGTCCTTGGCCTTTGACAAAGCCACTTTGGAGATGCCTCTGTCTGTTTCAAATAGGCCACAAAGGAGCCCGGAAACCAGTGCCTTCCACGGAGAGCCAATCTGCTGAATAAGCCCGTATTCGCAGAGAGAGACAGGGTGATTCAAATGCAAGGGTGTTTTTGACATTTTTTTTTTTTGTATCATTTAGCTTCAGAGGAATGCAGAACTTTTAAGGCAGGAACTTGGATTCGAATATGGAGAATAGGTCAAATAGAGATTGATTTGTGTGAATGATATTTCCAATTTTTGGGAATTCTTGACATGCAATGATGAGGAAAAGG
The DNA here is from genome assembly GCA_963574435.1 of Cheirogaleus major. Lineage (NCBI taxonomy): Eukaryota > Metazoa > Chordata > Mammalia > Primates > Cheirogaleidae > Cheirogaleus > Cheirogaleus major. Next base: position 6,291 of record CAUYPO010012274.1, read on the forward strand.
AATCAAGGGTTTATGACATTCATTTTTAAAGAAAAGTTCTCATTTTTAGGAGGCTAATATATTATCTACCTTTAAAAGCCATAGAGGAGAGTTTAGGCCAGGGCTAAATCTTTGAGACCTCAGAAAGGTATCCAGAAGTCAACGACAAGGAAAGCCTGGTCTCCTTTTTACATGTAAGAAGAAGAGAAAAATAAAATAATCACTCTAAAAGTAACACAAATTTAGAAGTTAACATTTAGAAGCCTCCTTCACTCTGTGATGAAAAGAAGCCCCGAGGCTGATGTTGAGAAAATTAGACATTAACAAAGGATGGTACAGGTGGTATGAGAGGAGACTCGGCACTACCATGAGAATGGATGGGAAGGCCAAAATCATTTTTTACTGTGGGCTCTACCCACATGTAGAATGCTTGCTATTTTCAGGGAGCTGTAGAAAAACACACGTTCCCTGCCATCACGAAATCTGCCACCCAGATGAAGAGACAAAAGGAAGGTGCAATGTTACATGGCAAAAGGATTTCTAAATGCCAATGCCAAATACAGAAATACAAATGGCATTCCATGAGAAAGGGAAAGGTAGGCTCAGACAGTGACCATGAGAGGGCTCCTGGAAGAGGGTTCTTTGACTAAAGTAACCAGGGAAGAATTCACAGAGGCGAGGGCCAAGCAGCCAGGTATGGAAAGAGGGGCTGAGAGTCGGGAGGTTGGGAGAGCACCGGGAGGGGCACACCTTGCACCAGTCTGGAGTTTTTAGGAAACATGAAGAACACTAGACAGTTTCCGCTTTGGCATTTTCCTGCTCTGAGGAGCATCAGTGATGTTCTGAATGCTACTTTTGACCTTAAGTGGGTAACACCTAAGCAGAACATTCAGCCTGCTTGAATGAACAAGCATTCATCAAGTTCTTCAGGGAAAGACTCACCGTGAAGCAAATTGGGGGAGAAAGGAGAAAGTGATGGAAATTCACATGTACTGAGCACCTCCACAAGCCCACTCTATGCTAGACAGTTTAAATGTGTAGGCATTTGGTCCTCAAAATAAAAACACCAATATCAATAACCAGACATGGATGGTGTTATTGTTCTCAGTTTATAGAAGAGGAAACAGAGATCTAGAGAAGTTAAGTAATTTGCCAAAGGTCAGAGAGCAAACAAATAGAAATGCTAGAGAGTGATGGAGGTGTTGAGTGTGGTCAAAGGCAATTCCTTAGAGATTGGTGTTATTCCACTGGCCTCCAGTTTTTCCCTGTAGGTGCCTTCCTTTCCCCACCCTACAGCTGTAGTCACATCAGAGAATTTCAGAGACAAAAGTGTCCTTAGAAAAGTGTAGAAACCCCTCCTTTGACTTGCAAGAACACAGGGGCTCAGAGAGGTGAGCCTGTGCATGCGAGGGTCCCACAGCGAGCGAGGGGCAAGGCTCAGGATCCAGCCTTCTTCTGTGCTCCTGCAAGAGGGGTCAGCTCTGGAGGGCAACTAGGTGAGCAGGAAGAGAAGTGCCCTGCGTTGGCTCTAGGTCCTTGTAGGAATTTAGCTTCCTGTCAGTTGTCTGCACCACCCCTTGACAGAGACACAGGACTGTCTGCCAATCCCAAATCCTAACACATCCCTGCTATCTCTGGCTTTCGAGAGGGCTTGGTACAGAACAGCAGAGCATGCCATTCCCATGTGGCAACTCTTCTCTACCTTGAGCTAGGTGGAGAGAAGGTTCATTGAAAAATAGAATGGGTCATGGAGACTCAGAGTTTTTCACCCTCATACCCGCCTGAGATCACTGGGAGGCGAACCAGGGTAGATGCATCCCTGGAAGCTGTAAGTGTTTGCCTGAAGATTGCAAACAAAATATTGTCAAGAAACGAGACCTGTTACAGGCATAGCATCTGAGTTAACTCAGAGGCAACTTGACTGTGGATGAATGGTGGCTGTGGTCTTGAGTTTCCAACATCTAAACACAGACTCAAAGAAGTAGGCCAAAGGCCAGCCAAAGGTCAGAGCAGAGATCCTGTCTTATCTCATACCAACATCTCTGGTCTCTGAATAGGGAGTAGACAAGTCAACCTTCACCACGGGAGAGAGGGGCCCCAGTTTCTGTTGCTTTTGGGGGAAAGTTACTGATGGTTCTTGAAGCCGAGTAGACTAGGAAATAGTGTATGGGCTAATTGTCTTCAGCCCAAAGGCCAGTCACCACCAAAGCTTACTCTCAGGGATCTGGCCAGCAACACTGTCATAGTTGGCAGAAACTTCTCTAAATGGCCATTGGTTCCCTCCCAACACACAAACATAGAGAAACATACCCATACATACACACACATCATGAGGAAAGATTGTGCATGCTACATTAAAATAATTAAGCCCTTTCTTGATCCTATCATCTCAAATTACTAAAAACCCTAGAATTCCTGTTAAATAAGAATGACCACATACACAGTTTTATTTGAAACCAAATCTCAGACTTTAGAACTGACTCCAATACAGTTTTCTCTTTTCCCTTAGGGCTTATTCTGTAGACTTATGGGCAGTTTTACAAGGCTCCTACCAGCTAAATGAAGGTGGTTTAATCAACCTGCCAGCCACCTCCACCAGCAGTTAAGTGCAGAAACAGAATCCTAAATTAAAGCCGAGAGATTCTCCTCTTCTTTCTTAAATTTAGAAATGAGATCAGATCAGCCAACAAATAAACATCTACCAGTCAATTGTCCTTGTCCCAGCTGTGCCCCAACCCAGGGTGTACTTGTATCATATAACAATTTTCCAGTAAGTTGAGCAATATAGAAAAAGTCTAGATCAGGGCTCCCAACCAGCATACTGAAGTCAACTGATAGATGGAAAATCTTGACCTAGTCATTAACTTCTGTGATACATTGTCCACAAAATCTACAGCTGTTTCCAGTTGGGAGGAATGTGTAGTTCAATGGCACTGACCCACCCCACCCCTGCCCCCCGCTGAACACCATCACTGGGGCCTGGGTGAGACTGACCAAAGCTAGTGAGAATAAAGAGTATCATCTTCTTGTAAAGTGGGAAGGAGGAGCTCCCCGGCCTCTGTCGATAAAAACTAGTTCTTAACTTCCTCTAGAACTAAATTTCAAAAGATAATGTTTAAGTCTGTTCTAAAATTATCTGGATAATTGCCTCTGTCTTTCACTTCTCACTGTCTCAGTAGATAAATTCTTCCTAGAATGTCCTGCAAACCTCAGTCTCCTTGTATTTCAGTTTTAACATTATTCACCGGGGAAACTTTATAACTCAACTACATCGTGGTACTAAGATGGAGACCATCTATAATAATTCGATGTTGTGCTTTACTGGAGACTAGCTTCTCGTGGTGTGGTGCATGATGGTGTAATTGGTTGTACTCAAAAATCACAAAATTAACAGTATCCAAAATCATTAATTTTACTCAACTTCACTCAAATATTTGGAGGAAAATATATCTTTGTGTGAAAATAATTAAAAATATATAACCTGGTATAGAAGCAAAATGTCTATGACTGGCTGGGCGAGGTGGGTCACACCTGTAATCCTAGCACTCTGGGAGGCCGAGGCAGGAGGATCGTTTGAGCTCAGGAGTTCGAGGCCAGCCTGAGCAAGAGCGAGACCCCGTCTCTACTAAAAATAGAAAGAAATTGATTGGCCAACTAAAACTATATAGAAAAAATTAGCTGGGCATGGTGGCGCATGCCTGTAGTCCCAGCTACTTGGGAGGCTGAGGCAGAAGGATCGCTTGAGCCCAGGAGTTTGAGGTTGCTGTGAGCTAGGCTGATGCCACAGCACTCTAGCCAGGGCAACAGAGTGAGACTCTGTCTCAAAAAAAAAAAAAAAATGTCTATGACTATCAGGAAAAAAAATGAAGATTTCAAAAAAATATATAATTGGCCAATTTGAAGCTGTATGCCAGACCACCCTGGGTAGCTTGGCCACTCTTATCTATGGGAGGTAGACCACCCAGGGAAGGGGGACATAACTCTTCTCTACTGCCATGTATAGTGCTTCAGTGGAGACATCTGA
>CAUYPO010012275.1:0-34500 GCA_963574435.1 Cheirogaleus major
GTGCCTGCACTGTGCTAGCCTTAGTGATGAGATCTCATGTTTGCTGAGGAAACAGCAGCATGCTGTTTGTAGCACCATAGAAGTGATCTGAAGACCACCCCTGGGAGCCTTGGCCTACCTGGCACTTATGAGCAATGAATAGAAACTTCCCCTCCTCTTCAGTGCCTTGCTTGGTCTTAACTTCCATGGGATAATCCAACTAAAAAGGCAAAGGGCAGCAAAAAAATTGCAGGAAGGTCTATTTTTAATTTGTGTACTCCTAAAAATATACTTTGCTGTTTTTTCCCTGAAAAACTATGACATTGATTTTTTTTTTCCTTTAGGAAAGAAATATGTTTATATTATTAGAACTTCATCTTCCTAGTTTTAAGATGCCATCTTCTTTGGTGACTTGGAAGTGGGATATGACTCTTCTCAAGGTGTTTCCCACCCCCTCTGCAGCAGGGTGATGTCTGAGTCCTTTGCTCATACTTTTTTGACTAGGTGGAGAAAAAGAAATTTATCCTTCTAGCTAGTTATTGGGCATTTTAATTTTTACATTTTGGGGTTTGTGTGTATGTATTTCTGTATGCGTGCACATGTATCTCAGCATATAGTCCCCCTTTGTCACAGTACCCCACTCCCACGGTGTGCAGTTTTGAGGGACTATTCCTTGTTTACCTCTAGCTGATAATGAGTACATGAACTAAACTAAGGTCATCGGATTCTCTATCCTGACATTTAAGATCTTGAGGAGAGAGCTATGAAGATCAACCACAACAAAAGAGGGGAGGGCATTTGTTTCTGGGGCAGTGGCCAGAAGAAGTGGTCCAGAAGCTGGTCTGAAGCCAGTTCTGATCCCTTGTCCATGTGTGCACCTACTGCCACATCTTCCCATCCATGTGTGAGCTCCCTCTTATTGCATCAGCAGCTCGAGGGAGCCAGAGTTGGCTTCTGTGACCCACTACCAAAGAATGAAGATGAAACAGCCACCTCTAGTGTGTGGTACACAAATGATAAAAATGTCTCCTCCTTGGAACTCACAGAAGAAACCCACTCTGGTGGGTGCTGTGATATACCACCCAGAGTCCACCTTCAGGATCAAGCATTTATTCCTCCAGGTGCCAGAAACGTAGGTGGCTGGTAGCTGCCACCTGAGTTGATCTCTTCCCATGGATCTGTGCCCTAAGGCTGTGGTCCCACCCGCCAGGCAGCAGACCGGCAGGAGGTGAGCAGCAGGCAGGTTAGTGAAGCCCCACCTGCACCCACAGTGGCTCCCCATTGCTGGCATCACCTTTTGAGCTCCACCCACTGTCAGATTGGTTGCCTCATCAGACCCTCATAGGAGCCTGAACCCCACTGCAAACTGCACATGCGAGGGATCCAGGTTGTGCCCTCCCCATGAGAATCCAATGCCTGATGATCTGAGGTGGAGCTGAGGTGACAAAACCTCCCCTGCCACCATCAGTAGAAAAACTGTCTTCCACAGAACTGGTCCCTGGTGTCAAAAAGTTTGGGGACCACTGCCCTAATATATAGGGCAATTCACCCAAGGTCACATACCCAAGGGCAGCCCACATCCAAGGACAGGTGGATGGGGGCATATAAAGGACAGGACCACTTTCCTCAGGATAAGACGACTCTTAGAAGCATCTCGATCCTAGAGATTCCCTTGGGACTGTCTGAGGCTATTACACCCACATTGCAGTTCTCCTTCTCCTTTGCTCTATCCTACTTCTTTCACTTCCTCATAAATATTTTTCCTGCAATAACTCCCCAGTAAACTTCCTGTAAACAAACCTCTGTCCCCTGAAAAACTGACCTAAGACACCCACTTAGGGCACAGGCCAACAGGGAGAAGCAGTCTCTGCTGGCACCTGTCTCTTTTCTGCATGACTTGGGGTCTTGGCAAGCCTCAGCAAATGCAAAGAGATGCTTTCTGGGTGTTACCATCATTCATTTATTCAACAAATCTACTGAGTACCAACTATGTACTAGGCATTGAGTACTTGGGGTATATCAATGAACACTCACATTTTAAAAAAATGTTAAACCCCTACCCCTGCCCTTGTGGCGTATAAAGATGTTCTCCTGGGCGGGAGGCACAGCACTCCTTCATGGGCCATCATTACCTAACTTCCCCAGAGTAACGCTTCCCCACAGGGATTCCTCATCCCCAACAAGTAGCCGCCTAGACAGCGTGCAAATACCAGTGTGGGACAGCCCCAGGTCCAAGCGAGGTACAGATGAGTTCCGGCTGCACCTGTTCAGGACAGCTTGGCTTTATTTAATTGCTTGCGACTTGTGCAGCTTTGCTTTGCTTTGTTTCCCTTGGTTAAAATATCTTTCCCAAAGATGCCCATTCTCCCGACTACACAATTGCATCAAATCACCTCAAGCTTTACGGATCTTCCAGATCCCAACTCCCATGTTTTTCATCCTTTCTCAGGGTCACTAATGCCTTCTAAAAGCATTCACAATTTCCCTCATCTATGTCCCTCTGCCTCCCCATATCACTGAATAGTACTGAGGTCAAAGGCTGGTATCACTTTCTGGTTTCACTTCTTTCATAAAATACAAATTGGCCTCGTAAAGTCTGATTTGCCTTTTGATTTCCAACCCTCACCCTCATCCAGCTGTTGCTCTCAATACACAGTTTGGGAAAGACTGGCCCATTACCCCAGAAGGACATGTCTTTCTGAGAGTATTTACTATTTTCTTTCTTGTTTCAAATAGGGGTGTAATAGGCTCCCCAGTCTGAGAAATGTGGCTCTAACAGGACTGCAGCACCCGCCCCCAGCCCAGGCACTTCTTTATCATTGTTTTTTTAAGCAATATAATTGCAACTGGGGGCTACAGCCATTCTTACTCCCCCTGCAGGGCCAAGTGCCATATGCTAATGTATAAGGAAATAGCCCAACTTTGTAAGGACAAAGGAGAGAAGTGGATTTGCTTGACTACAATTAAGAAGGTAGATGGGAAATAGGGAGATTTAGGGATGGGAAAAGATACAGGGAATGCCAAATTGTGGTTCAAAAAGAAATCGTAAGTGTCTTATATTATATAACTAAAGGGACCTGCTTCATGGAGTATCCAGGTTCTCCTGGCTCCTGCCTGGCCATCGTACAATCAACTAATACAGAAAGCTGCCATGGACACAGTTATATACGATTCTGCCATCTCATCATAAGCCCTTCAAGGGCAGGGATGTGGCACATTCAGCCTGGCCCATGATGGTTGTTTAACCACTTCAGGACCAGCATCAACTGTAGTTGACAGCCACAGATGAACGCGCACAGCCCAGCGTCGACTGTAGTCGATAACCACAGATGAACGCGCACAGCGACTTTACCCAACAGCCGTGATATGACTTTTCTAATTTTTCATTTATCAAAATAAAATTGTGAACACTTAAAAATAACATAATGAAAACATATATGTATATGTTACCTATTCTGATTTACATTACAAGTAAAGCTGCCTGTAAAGTAAAACCAGCTTTCAGTGCTTTAAAGCTTTCCTCGTCACACAGGAGCAAAGCGGACGCGTGGTCAGTGCACAGCACACACCGCCGTGCGGACTGCGAGTGCCGCTGCGGGCGAGGTTTTGCGGCCGGTGAGCGCCGTACCAAAGTGGTTTTAATAGAAGGTGGAAAGGTCAACCTGAAATCAATCCTATTGGTTTCTTATGAGTTTCTCTCACACAAGGAGAAAAAGTTTCCGAATATCTGTAAATTGCCTTACTCATTTTACCCATTCCTTTTCCCTCAACTACCTCTGCTATAGACCGTCAAGAGTTGACCAAATAAAGTAGCAGAGATGACAAAAGTCGTGTAACTGAAAGGTCATGGCATCTCATAATTTAGAGGAAACCTAAAGTTCAACCAGTCTGTTTCCCCTCATTTTTTAGATGAGAAAACTGAGGTCAGAGAGGTGAGCAGTTTGTTGAAGGTCACACAGCCAGATGGTGAAAGAGCTGGTGTCAGTAACTTCTTAACCAGGATCACCACCCTCTCTGTCACTCCAAGATATTGACTGTCACTCAGAAGGTCAGGGGTCACAAAGCAAGCCTTGTAGAAGCTGATGAACTCTTCCTAGTGGTCTCTGTGCATTTAGGGTATTTGCCACCTCACAGACCACTGGTGCCTGCCCATGGAGTCTAGAGTTCTCAAGTTTTTCCTACAGGTGGAGATAACTTTAAAAAGCCACCATATAGTTTGGGGTCTGTTCTTCAGTGCATCGTCTACGAAAATTTCATCTTTTATTAAATTCACGACACCCATTTAAATTGCTCTCTAATTCCTACTTGTGCAAAATTCGATCAAAGTTCAAAATAGTATACCACATGGAAAAGTCTAAGTATCTTGATGTTTAACTTCAAAGTTATCAAATAGTTCTGAATAAAATTTTCACCTGCTAGGGGTGACCACATTTATTTTTAATAGCCAACCAAAAATAGCTTTTCCACTCTGTTGTGGTTGTTTATCAGAGTTAATGTGTAGTTGTTTTTTAAATTTCTCCCTTTAACCCTTGGAACCTTCTGCTCTGTATTTTGCTGCCACAAAGAAATTTCTTTTCATGTTCAACAGAAGAGCTTGTCCTGCTTATCTTGCTCAGTTAGCTCTCAGCTGGCCCCTGTATGCATCTACATTGTAGAAAATGAAGTTACATCCTGTCTTTGTGATGATTTTTCCCTGGAGAAGTTTTCCCTTCATTTTCCAACTAGTTAAGTTCCCTTTAACTGATTGCCAAAGACTGTTTTGAAACAAACAAGCAACCCAGACTCATTAGAAGAGCATAGTCAACCATAGTCAGGGTTGCTAATCACTAAACAATAGTATGCAAGTATAGTAAGCTTTAAAGAAATGCGAAAGTTGTGACATTTCTCATAATACTAATTGCTAATACTTCCTATGTGGCAGGCACTGTTTTAGATGCCTTATATTTTTTTAATGAATTATCCATTAGGAAAACTCTATTAGGCAAATGCTTTTATTATGCCCAGTTTATAGATCATGAAATCACGACAGAGTAAAGTTAAGTGACTTGCCCAAGGTCACACTCTCGTTAGCAATGGGGCTCAGATTTGAACCCAGCTAAATCCGAATACCCTCCATGACCCATTATCACCTCCAGTGCCTTCTGCTCCAATCCTGACTAATCCAATCTCACTTGAGAACCTTCTCAGGAGAAGCTGAGTCTTTTTGTGACCCAGAAGATTAAAAACCCCACATAAACACAGTACAGCAACAGTTAAACCAGGTTATGAAGTCATTTATTATAAATAACAGCATACCCAAGAGTGCTTGGGTAACATGAAATTTTTCTTAATTTCAGAAATGACCTTATTACATTTTGTGCCAAATCTGCTGGGGACATAACTCTAGCTCAGAGTCAGTAAACTTTTTCTGTCAATGGCCAGACAGTAGATATTTTAGGCTTTGTGGGCCATGCAGTCTTGGTTGCAACGACTCAACCCAGCCACTGTTGGGCAAAAGCAGCCATAGATAATAGGCAAACACAGGGATGTGACTGTGTTCCAATAAAACTGTATTTATGGACACTCAAATTTGAATTTTATATAATTTTCACATGCCACAACATATAGTTCCTCTTTTGATTAAAAAAAAAGAAGTAAAAAGGTAAAAATCATTTTTGGTTTGTAGCCTGTACAAAAATAGGCAGCAGGTTGGATTTGGCCAGTGGACTGTGTAATAGTTTGCCCACTCCTGTCCTAGCTAGCTGATTCTTCTACTTCATCTCGAGCTCCCCAAGGGCTGGGATCCTACCAGAGTCAGCTTGGCACATTACAGACATTTAGTAGAAGTTTGCTGGATTGAAATTAATGGAACTCAGAAAGGAGGAGAAGAAGGGGGCATTTTCAGAAACCCCATCCTGTCTCATGCTCAGATAGGAACTCAAATCAAACAAGTGTGAGACGTTCTTTCTTCCCTGCATACCTCACTTGCTTTTTGTAATAGTTTTGTTTGTGTTTGATTGCACTGGTACCCGGAGTATCCAGGTCTCCCCACGAGTTCTGTAGCTCTGGCTATCTCTGGATGGCAAGTTTCAGACACAATTTGTAGATAGAGATCTCAAAGGAAAGAAGAAGAGGCTCACAGCTTCCTCTGCCGGGCTCCGGCCAAGCTGCCCCCATGGCGCTGCAAGTGAGGAGACCTTCCAGGGGATTTGGTCGGTCCTCGTTTGGCTGTGTAGCAAAGTGCTTCTTTCTGATTTCTGCTGCTGATAGTGTGGTATAATGATCAAAGGAAGAAGTGCTCAAAAAAATATTGAAACCTTCTGTCTCCAGCTACATAATAACTATCTGGAAAGTGTGTGAATCTAGGAGGTGTGCAGCTTAGAGAAGAATAGAGGGCACCTTATTGAGGTTCTCTAAAGATCTGTGATTTAGAGACTCCTGTGCTCCAAGGACATTTTCTGCTTGTCCTATAATATAGACAGACTATGACCTCTGAAACCTTCTAGTTGGGAAACGAAACCCTCGTTCTCATCTACAGATGAGTCTGAAGGCTCCATAGCCAATAGGTCAGCATGGTGCAAAGACCATTTCTGGCTGGTGTAAGTGTCCACGGGCTTCCTAGTGGTCACCTTTTCCTGTGTGCCTGCACTGGTCACAGCTGAGGAGCCACCAGCCTGGAGTTTGGCTCTCGATGGGGCAGAGTGAGAAAAATAGAGATTTTCAGTTTAGACAGGATGTTTTTCAGTGGAACACGAGAATCTTTCCTCGCCCATATTCCTTGGCAACATCTACTCCGAACAATGGACTCCATGGCTTGGATAATATAGTCCCCCCGGCTGCTGAGGTCTGCTTTCACACAGTGCTCGCTTGGTGACTGAGGGGATTTCCCAGCAGTGTTTTGTTCTCTCTTTGGGGGATGCACTTCTTTGCTTTCTTTACTGAGATAATTGGCGCTCCTTTTTACTTGTCCCTCCTGCTCTTACTTTACATGTTCCTGAGTCTACAATTATGCACACAGAGTACGGGGTTGCCTAGTCTGGAGACCTAAAGTGATCCTGAAGATTTTTCCAACAGAGTCTTTCTCTGTCACCCTGGCTAGAGGCTAGTGGTGTCATCACAGCTCACAGCAACCTCAAACTCCTGGGCTCAAGCAATCCTCCTGCCTTAGCCTCCCAATTGCTGGGACTATAGGCACATGTCACCACACCTGGCTAATTTTTCTATGTTTTATAGAGACAGGGTCTTGCCATGTTTCCGAGGCTGGTATTGAACTCCTGACCTCATGCAATCCTCCTGCCTTGGCCTCCCAGAGTGCTGGGGTTACAGGCGTAAGCCGCCAAGCCCAGCCCACATCTTCATTTCTGTTTCTCGAACACATCAAGCTCTTTCCCACCTCAGGGCCTTTACAAATGCTACTCTCTCTGCCAGTACATCCTTCCTCCAGATGTTCCACAGCTACGTCCTTCTTGTCATTCAGTTTCCACTTAAATGCTGCTTCCTGATTACCCACTCTAAAGTTGCACACAGATACTCTCCACAACATTGCCTTACAGTATTTTTAAATAGTATTTATCAATCTTTGAAATTATCTTGTTTATTTCTATGTGCTTCTTCCTTGTGGTTGCCTCTCACAAGATGGTAAGCTCCATGAGAGAAGGAGCCATCTCCATCTTATTAAATAAATGAAGAAAAGAATCAGGGTCAGATCTTCCAGCAAGGACTAAAAGTAAAGCAATAGGAAGTTAAGAGGAAGCACTAGCAGTGGCCTGGAGGTAACAGGCAGGTGACCAAGCCATGCTGGGAGCTCTGGGGTCAGAGCTCACTAGGCGGGGTCGTGGGCGCATGGGTGTGAGGTTCTGAGAGGGCCCAATCAATGGCATGCCTCTTTCCTGCCCTGAGTCAGATCATTAGAGAAATAAGACAAAAGAAGAAGGCAGGGGCCAAACTATTCCTTTTATTGTTGGTAAATTGGAGACTATGGCTAATATCTATGGGCAAGAGTGGTAACCAATACGAAATACAGCGTTGGGCAGACCACCCACCTAGTCAGAGCAGCGCTGCGCCATGCTGCCTTCCTGGGAACAGGCCTCTTGTTAAAGCTGAGGGCATGGAGGACCAGCAGAAAGCATGCTTTTGTGGGCAGTGGCTTCCAAAGAAAAAGAGAGGAAAGGGCTGTCTGTATTTTCTTCCAAGCTCACTAATCAGATGTCCACTCCACCCTCCCTGTGGCAAAGTGAGCGAGGGGGGCAGAGGCCTGGGGTCAAGGACACCCCTTGCACAGCGGCAGGGGGAAGTAGGCACGTGGAGGAAAACATCAGAGCTGGGAAGACTGCTCTCCACTACCAACCACTGCCAGTCTCGGAGAAGGGAATGGACAGACCAGGGAACGAGCCACTAAGCACAGGTGAACACCTGAGGACATGGATGCCCCAACTGTGCTGGCGCTGGCTCGTCCTCACCTTGGTTCTGTCATTCACTCCCTATTTGTTCATTTGCAAATTTGTTCCACAGATGCTCTAGACTCTCTAGACACCATGCAAGGCTGGAAATGAGCAGGATGCTTGGGGTGCCAGGCTGGTGCAGACGACGTTGTCTGGCCCCTCCTACTTCTCCAGTTCCCCCTCAGTATCTTCCTGCCCCCTCAGGGCTCCAGCCGCTGCGGCTTCCTCCAGCCCTTCTGTGTGTGGTACACCCTCCCTCCCCTGCAAGCCCTGTGCTCTGGCTGTCTCCTCTGCCTGGAAATCTCTTCCCACTGTCCTTTGGCTGTTCAGTGACTGCTCATTCTTTCGAAATCAGCTCGTTTATTGCTTTACCTGAGCAAACCTTCTCTGTCTCAGTGATTCTCCCCATCGTGTGTTCTTAGATCACCATTTGTCTCTTCTTCAGAATACTGCCAATGTTGTAATTTTGCAGTTCGTTGTAGGATCCTTTTATTTACTTTAAAAAAAACCATTAATTGGCCAGGCACAGTGGCTCATGCCTGTAATCCTAGCACTCTGGGAGGCCGAGGCGAGAGGATCGCTCAAGGTCAGGAGTTCGAAACCAGCCTAAGCAAGAGCGAGACCCTGTTTCTACTAAAAATAGAAAGAAATTAATTGGCCAACTAAAAATATATAGAAAAAATTAGCCGGGCATGGTGGCACATGCCTGTAGTCCCAGCTACTCGGGAGGCTGAAGCAGAGGGATCGCTTGAGTCCAGGAGTTTGAGGTTGCCGTGAGCTAGGCTGATGCCACGGCATCATGCCTAGACCAGGCAACAGAGTGAGACTCTCTCAAAAAAACCCAAAAAACCATTAATTGTAGAAATTTTCAAACATTTGCAAAAATAGGGATAGTAAAAGTGACTCCATGTACCCCTCACTCAGTTTTAACAATTATCTACCCAGACCATTTTTACTGATTCTTTTATTGTGCTTTATTAATTCTCTGGAATGGAATTTTGGCTCCAAGAAGGCACACAGAGTGTTTTCCTTGCCACTGCATCCCTAGTGCCCGGCACAGTGCCTGACTCACGTGAGTCACACAGTTTTTGAATGAATGATGGATTGAATAGATGAATATGCTGTTTATTATGCAAAAGGACAGCCCAGGTTGCTACAAGAGCACAGAGGATGCGTTAGTTAGCTCGGGACTAGGTGTGGCTGACACAGCAGACAATTATGTCCCACACTTCTGGAGACTGGAAGTTCCAGATCAGGACGCCAGCAGGGCCAGGTTCTGGTAAGGGCTCTCTCCGCGGGTTGCAGGCAGCCAACTTCTTGCTGTGTCCTCACATGAGGGGTGGTGAGGGAGAGAGCAGGTTTCTGGTGTCTCTTCTTATAAGGGCTCTAGTCCTATCGTGAGGGCCCCACCCTCCTCGACTCATCTAAACCTAATCATCTCCGAAAGGCCCCACCTCTGAATACCATCATATTGGGGGGTTAGGACTTCAACTTATGAATTTTGGGGGACACAACCCAGCTTATAGCAGATGAGCAGCATCTAGCCTAGATGGAGGAATTCCCACATGTCCAGTCTCCCTTGTTGCTTCCCATGGGTTGAAAACTGAGGACGTTGTGAGGGCAGAGAGAAGGGCGTGCAGGACAGGGAAGATGGGAGAGGGTGTGCGGTGGATCCACAAAGCCCAAGAGAGGCAATGCAGACCTCCTTAAGCACCCTGGTTGACAACAGCCCAGTCCACCTAACACGTGGTTTTTAGTTCTCTACCCCAGAGTTTATGCTTTGGCACCGATGGCCCAGAACGGCAGTGCCCACGGAACACCAGCCTAGAGATGCGCTTCTTGAGAAAAAGGATTGGTGGTCAATATGTTTGGAATGCTGCTCATTCTACTTCTTTTTTTGGATAACTCTAACAACTCTTGTAGTTGTATGTGTTTTTTAAGCTTAAATTTTGTCTAAGGCAATTCCTTTCTAATTTATCTATCATGGAGCCCATCACCATTACCATAAACATCATTGACCCCTGTAGAATCAGTGTCTGCAGATTATGTTTTGGGGCACATTATAAATACACTTTCTCTTCGACTGGCCATTTCCCAAAAAGATAAATTTATGTTTGTTCCCTTTTTTAACCCTGTAAAAAATTATATGATTAACACATGATCAAGAGAGAAGTAGAATGTAAAAATAGAAAAAAGGAGAAATAAAAACTGCTTATGATACTACCACACAGAAATAATCCCCTTACCATTTTAGTACATCTCTTTTTGGAGTTTTTTCAATGTGTAATTACTGCACGTGTTCCCTAAAAAAATATTTTTTAAAAGAATCATTGATATGAATTACCAGTGTCTTTTTAAGACAGTCTTAAAAAGAGAACACATTCCCTGACAACTTAAGTGTGGGGTTCTTCCTCAAGAATTCCAATGTGGCTTTTTACCTTTTTTTCTTTGTTTAATTTTAAGTCCATTGCATTGCCCTCCTCAGTTTACCTGACATCCCGCTAGGCTAAAGTTAGTCCAATTGAGGCAGACAGCTGGGTCAAATATTGTAGGACACCAAGTTTTTAGTAGCAGTACCATGCCGGGAAAGGATACCAAGTGCCTTACTTCTTGATATTGAGTGACTTGAGAAGTTCCTGAACCATCTTTCATGGTGGGGGGGGTTGAGTGAGGGGGAACCCTGTCCTAAATATGGCTAGACCTACTCTAAGACGCTTGGAAATAGCTTGAGCGAGCTTCTCAAAGATGCGTCTTTGTAGCACTGCTGAAAAGCAGCGTCCCCTCGCATGACCTGCTTTCTCCTTGAAGCTGGGTCGCCCAGCCTTTCTGATTTTGAAGTGCTTGCCATGTCCTCCCTACTCTTCTCTGAAAATATTGAATAACATATTTATTTACATTTGAAATTAAAGTAATTTGGAAGAATTATGAAAAGAATATCATGACACCCTTTGACTTAACTAGAAGCCTATTTTGAAAATCTTAAGAGTAGCCGGGGCATTTTCTCTTGGACCTACATGTGGCGGATCAATCACTGGCGCCTGTTTTTCACTGCCCTGCAGTGATGTTGTACCGATACCTCCACTGCGGCACGCTGTGGGGGGGCACGTACTTCCCTGCCCTGGAGGCTGAGCTTGGCCACATGACTTTGTTTGGCCAACACTATGTTAGAGGACATGAGAAGCGCAAAGGCTTCAGTGTGCTCATATGCTTGGACTTGCCCTCCTGTGCACCTGTCTTTTGCCCTGAATTGACTTTTCTTGAGGAAGCTGCTGGCCAAGGAGGATGAGACATTCATGGAACAGACCAGAAACAAATCAACAGCTTGCAGCTAAGCCCAGCTGAGCCCAATCTAGGTCAGCCAAACCCCAGCTGACCCACTGATGCATGAGCAAGAAGTAAATGCTTGTAGTTGTCTACCATCGAATTTCAGGGTGTTTGTTTTCACAGCACTATTGTGGTGCAGCTGATTCACAATCAGTTCATGTGAAAAGCAGATATGAGACACCTGATAAAACAACCAACTGATCAACATTAAATAGTAAACATGTAGGAGGTCTAGTATGGTGGTAACAGTAAGTCTTGAATTTTCCTGGGACACATTTGCAAGTATTTGGCTCCATTTTCCTCTAAGGGGCATTTTTGCTGAAATATAAGTGTATTGAAGAATACGGGTGCTATAACACTATGTGTCTGGCATGATGCTTCATGCAGGGCATTACAGAAGACACAGAAAAGAATAAAGGCAGTTTGGCACAAATAAAAATAGCATAGGTGTTGGTGTCAGAAACATGTAATTTTAAAATTATAGCATTTTTTGTTACTTAATAACTGTGGGACCTGTGGCAAGTTACTTAACATCTCTGAGCTGTAGCATATAATATGAAAGTAAGATAGTATTTAATATTTCTCTCCCTTTCAGCATGTGCGAAGTTAGTGCAATGCTGACACACAGGAGGCACCGAGTAAAAATGGTCGCACTAATAATAATGATGATTGTTAACCTAGTCTCGCAAGGAGCTGACAGTCATCTTACACACAGACTTTTCTCGAAGAAGCATGAGAATCTCGAACAGGGTATGGAAGATGCCCACTGAGAAGAAACGTGGCTGGGAAGGAGGGATCCATGTAGAGGTTAAGAGAGAGGGGCTGATGAAGGTAGGTAGGAGCAAAGGTAGATTTTTTTCATGATGCTAATGAAGCCAAAGCTTCATGCCCCCTCATTTTTGTGGACCCCTTTCTAAGACCCTGGGAAAGGCCCTAGCTATTTTGTACTCTTTTTCTTAAAGAGGGCCCTGCAAATTGTGTAAGCTGCAGCGACCCACAAATATGCAGCTCTGGGGTACAAGTCGCATTGTGGTGAGCCTCATCACTAGGTCGAGGAGTTCGGGCTTCTCTTGTAAGCCTGGAGAGCTACACAGCGGGGTGGAAGTGGCCATGCTGTACCCTTGCAAACTGCCCAGTGCCTGGTGTCCAGGGAAGTCGCTCAGACTCGGTGCTGGGGAAGAGGCCCGGTGAGCATGCTTGCATCTCAGGCAAGCCAGCGCACGCTGCGCTGCTCCGGCTGTGCTGCGGCTCCCCCTCGGCCTCTAGCAATTCAGGGAATCTAAGGCATGGGCTGCCTTCCTGCAGGCTCCAGCCCGGCTGACACAGCCATCGGCTAAGGAGATTAAGCAGGCTTTATTTACAGAAGCCTTCTAGTGACAGCAGCGTCCACCACGCCCAGGTAGAGCCTGGGAAGAACGAAAGCACATTCTTTTCTTGTTGCTGCTGAATGCCAGGGCAAAAGCTATATCCGCCACAGAGATAATGCAGACAGGTACAGGGAGGCCCGCCCAGGGCTGCCCTGACAGACTGCCAGTCAGCATCACCGAAAGACTGACTCCAGCGCAGGGTCTTGGGCATGGTGGCAGTGAGTACTGAGACAGGGTCTTGTGTTCAGGGCGTCCTGTGATACTGCACAGGCTTAGCACAGGGGAGGGATGCAATGAAGGCTTGCTGAATGAATGAATGAATGAATGGGGATGGCCAATGCCCAGCTCCCCCAGTCCTCACTTCTGGAATAAAGAACTTTTCAAAATAATAGATATTTTATAAACATAATAAAAAGCATTAATAAAAATGGTTATTATATTAATAATCAACAGCAATATACCTCTTAGGTGTGTAGCTTTCACTCAAAACATGTGAGTGGACAGAAAGAAATTACTCCCTTTCCTCCCACCACCTGCCTTGCATTTTGTGCATGTACACACACACACACGCACAGACTCATGCACACACACCTGGAACGATGGCAAAGCCATCATTGGTTTTATGGTAGAGATGATAAAAGTCCACAATCTCTATAGTGCCACTGGGCCTGGGTGCCAGTTCTACTGTTTATTAACAGAATGACCTTGGACAAGTTACTCGATGTTTCTGAGCCTCAATTTTCTTATCTGTAAGATGGTATAATAATACCACCCAGCTCCTAGGGTTTGTTGTGAGGATTAATTAACATGGTATAAAGTGCTGTGAACATAGTGAAGGGTTATCGCTAGCTCTAGAGCAGCCAGGAGCTAGGTGAAAATGGATATTTCACGTTTGTTCTGCCTGTCATTCAGTGGAGACAGAAAAAGAACATGCTTCATTCCCACCCTGCAAAGACAGGGCTTGGTAGGTGATGCTGTTACTGGAGATATTTCTGTAGATTAAGCTGCCAAACTTTCAGAGAGAAACCAGTAGGAAGCCAGGGAAGACGTCTTGAAGGAGATGATTCTGAAAAATGCCCGACATGCCTGATCTGTTGACACTTACCCCACTTCTTAAAAACCCAAGTGCCTCAGGTATCTTCTATGACCCCTATAAAGATGCCAGAATGGGACTAAATCATGACTTGTCTTTCTGACTCCTGGTCTCCTGTGGGTTTTCTTGGATTTCTGCCCACCCTTGTCCTTGTTATATCTGCCATAAGCTGTGTGGCCAGCAGTTCCCTTCGTGAGGAGCCCAGCCCCGCACCGCACACACCTGTAACAACCATCAAAACCCTTCAGGTCATTATGGTACTTAGACCGAGGGGCCAAGGCAAACAGAGCCAAAGGACGTTTTTAGGAGTCCTGTTCCTTCAACTAACTTCCCTTCTGTTATCCCGAACTTCTTGTGTATTCCAGCCATCATTCCTGCTGAACTTGGTTCAATATTTTGACCTTGGATCCTTGGCTTTCAATCCTAGTGACCCAGGTCCACAAACCATTTTTGTTTTCCTTACCATATAGAGACTTAATGCCTTTAGTTGACATTTTCTCAGTAATTGTCTGTCACCTGGATTATTTTACACTGCAAAGCAGAGGGTAACAGAAGGAGTAGTACTGAGTGGTCTGGCCTCTCAGTCTTGGTCTGGTGCACTCTGGGGCAGCCTTCAGAGCTTGCAGTTTGGAAGAGGAAGAAGGCCGACATTGTAGTCTCGTTCTTGCTACCAAGTCACTATGTGCCCTTAGGTGGGTTGCCTCATGTCTCTAATCCTCAATTTGCCTGTCCATTAAATAAATTTTGGGCTAGGTACATGCATACTTGCTCTAAGGTTCTGATTCATATATTTTGCAGCAGGGAAGGGAAAAAAATCCCTGACTTTAGAATTTATCCAAGGTGCCGTCCTTCCTGTAGCCTTCCCATAGTCTGTGCCTTGTGCTCTATCAAAGAGTTAATTTCTTGCTCCTGGTCAGCAGAGAGGTTTTGTTTGTGGTCACTAGGGATGTGGCACCTCCTTTCTCACGGCTCCACCTTCTCTAGGTCTTCCAGGGCAGTGGTCCCCAAACTTTTTGGCACCAGGGATCAGTTTCATGGAAGACAATCTTTCCATGGGCCGGAGGTGGGGGGTGCAGTATCATGGGGGCGGGGGCATGGTGGGGAGCTCAGGCAGTGATGTGCGGCCTGTTTTCTAACAGGCCACAGACCGGTACTGGGCCATAGCCCAGGGGTTGGGGACTGCAGCTCTAGGGAAAGGAGATTGGGGATGGAACATCGTAGCTTTCTGTGAGTCAGGCTGGGAAGAAGCATACATCACTTTGCTCCCATACCACTGGCCACGACTTAGTCACAAGACGACCTTGAATTGCAAGGGAGGCCAGAAGATGGAATCTAAAGATGTGTCCAGGAAGAGGAAGAGAGCGTGGCTATGGGTGAGCATCACAGCATGGGAAACTGCGCGGCTTGCCTTGAGGCAGAGGCTCGAGCAGATCGCCTCTGGGAAGCCTACAGATCCCTTTCTTGCTGCATGTCGATTCCCACACACCTGTGTGGGCCAGTGAGCTCAGCTGACTGTAATGAAAAATATGTTATGTATTTGAATAATGGCCATGCTTGCTCATTCACTCATATGTTCATTTAGCAACTAGTTATTAACATTACATTTGGACCAGGTACTATGGATATACCAAAAAAAGAGGTTAATTCCTAATCCGAGCTCTTGAGGCGCTCACAGCATAGTAGATGAACGAAGACAACATAACTGTAGTGTATGTGTGCTGTAATGTATACACGTCAATGGGATAGGAGAGGCACGATGCGTTACAGGATTCCTGGGGTAGAGAAAACTTTCAATTATAGTTGTGATGCAGGCCTTGGGAAACAGGTGTGAGCCATGCAGCTGGATCCGTGGTGAGGAAGGAGAATGAGCAGAGTGGGTGGAGATGACCAAACGATGTGATGCCAGGGCTGGAAGGGTGGAAGCCAGTAGGACACTGAGGAGCTTAGAGAATCTGTTAGAGAATGGGGGCCAGCAACAGTCCTGAACATTTGAGCCTGTTGGCTTTAGAGGAAAAGTGGATCTCTAGCCACACATCATATTCTCTATCCTTTGCCCAGAGCCTGGACTTGCCAGTTCTACCTGGTTCCAGTAGGGACCAGAGAAGAGTGTGGGTGACTTGGACTCCTGGAAAAACAAGTCAAAGCTGGCTCCATTCAGGGCGGCAGTGGACGGTACTGTGGCTGGTCTTCCTGGGGCGTCACCCCTCCTCAGGGACCCACGCTCTGAGGATTGTAAACATCCACTGACCCCTAGTGGTCAAAATGGCCCCCAAGCAGTCCCACATACCCCAGCGCCACAAGTCTGTCCCAGGTGACCGCAGTTGAGGGAGAACTTGCTTAGAACCTCTCTTCTTTGTAGCCTCTCCTTGTTCACCCTTCGTGGCTTTTCCCTTCCATGTAACCAGATGTGCCCACCACTTGCTGTCTCAGCAAGGGCGAGGCCCAGGCTGGGAGCGTCAGGAGTGGAGGGACGAGCGGTACTCCTGCTGGTCCAGCCTGCCCAAGCTGCTGCCACCTCATGCCACACCCTGGTCCTCAGGGGAGAATAACACATATATTAAAAGTCAATATTCTGCTCAAGGTTAACTTTTATTAGATTGTGAAACGGGGCCAGGTTTTCTAATAATAATCACCGATGTTAAACAAACACTTGCATGCCAGGTGCCATTCGAAGAATGTTATATAAATTTACTTAATCTTTACAAAAACTTTTAGAAGTAGGCACTGTTGTTATCTCTCATTTTAAAGATGAGGAAATGGAGACACAGAGAGGGTAAGTAACTAGCTCGGGATTACAAAGCTAGGCTGTGGTGGATCGGACACCCAGCCCAGGCAGCGCAGTTGCAGAACTGGTGCTCACAAACACCATAGGAGAGGATAT
Source organism: Cheirogaleus major (assembly GCA_963574435.1). Taxonomy (NCBI): domain Eukaryota; kingdom Metazoa; phylum Chordata; class Mammalia; order Primates; family Cheirogaleidae; genus Cheirogaleus; species Cheirogaleus major. The sequence goes on from CAUYPO010012275.1 coordinate 17,065, forward strand.
TGTCCCCAGCCCCATCTTGGACTAGCCATGTGACATTCCTAAGGTCCCTGAGCCTCTGCTTCCTCATCTGCCCCACAAGTGGGTTGGACTAGAGCAGAGGTTTCAGACTTGTCTTAGAAGTGGGAGAGACATATAGGACAGATAACAGGGCATTTGCTTTAGTTGAAGCAGGGGCCAGTCATCCAGCTCACTTTTCCTCTCCTTCCCTGCTCCTTTTCCCACCCAAGGGGTCTTACACTCCTGGGAAAGTTCTCAGGACTCTAAAGAACTAGATGCACCTAAGAATTATATTAGCTAGTATTTATTTAGCATGTATTGTATTCAAGGCATTGTGTTAGGTGTTTTTGAAATCTTATACCCTTAATCCTCACAACAATCTCGTAAGGTAGCTGTTATTATACTCATCCTCAGGTGAGTAAACCCAAGCACAGAGAGGATTAAGGAGCGAGCTCAAAGGTTCACAGCTAGTGAGGTCCACCTGACGCCAAGGCCCACACACTGTCATAGCAAGCTTCACGGCCCTCCGACAGCAGGGACTGTTTGCGGGCAGTTAGTGTACTGGGGTCTGGGTCAAGCCTGCCCTGGGATCACGGTGCTAGGTAGGGAGACAATCCTTTCTGCAGGGCAGTGGGGGCTGCTGAAGACAAAGGCGACTGACAGGAGGCACCAGGCGGGCACTGGGGCCTCCCCAGCCTGGCTCAGGCCGCCTCAAGCAGACAGTCAGCCATGGGGCCAGACCGTCTCTGCCCTCACAGAGAGTGTAGTCAAGGGCAGCTGTTGTGATTTAAGCTCTAACTCTCAGATTTCTTTCTAGCTCCTGGCACCTACACCCAGGAGGTAATAGAAGCAGAGGTCTATACCACCAGCCCAGACGTGAGAGGAAGCAGCAAATCCTGGCTGGCAGGGCTGTGGGCTAAGCCACGCTGCCCGGCCCACTCAGCACTAACTCAGCTTGCAGATAGGGCGACAGGCCCGGGCAAAGCCCCCTTTCTTGAAGGCATGCATTGGTTCTCAAGTTTGTAGTTGTTGCTCTACATCCAGAGTCTAGTTAGAAAAGTGATGCCAACAGGTCTTTGAGTCCTCTCCCAACTTAAACAAGACCTGATTTCCAAGCAGTGCCTCTTAGTTAAAGAGAATCAGAAGACCCGCGCTCCAGCCCTTGCTCTGCCCTGACTGGCTGTGTGGCCACAGGTCCATCTCATTCTCTCTCTGGCCGTAGAGGGGGAAGTGACTTACTCAGCTCGCCCAGCAAGCTGGTGACACTGTAGGCACTTGAGGCTCAGCTTCTCCTCCTCCTCCAGTACTGGGTGATTGATGGGTTCATTAAATGACTGGATTCATTCGCAAATTTAGCAGATGTTTATTAAGCTCTCCCTCTGTTCCAGGAATGGTGCTAGGAACTAGGAATGCTGTGATGAAAAAGACACTCCCCCTGGAAGGGACTCTGAAATCCTCCAGCTGCTTGCACTGCATGTAGAGACGAAGAAAGTGAAGACAAAAGGGAAGGCAAAGGGACTTGCTCAAGGTCATGGAAAAAGTGACGTGGTATAAAATGACCCTGACCGCATGCTGAGTGTGAAGATGGACTGCAGAAATCGATTTAGTGTATTTAGCTGAAGTTTGTGGATGAGGGGCTGGCAAAGCGGGAGAAGAGAGGAAAGCAGGAGGCGTAGAAGTCAAAGACAGAGAAGTCAGTGCCAAACGAGCCCCCGCAGATCCTTCATTCCCCTCAGTGGCTTTTTGTTCTCTCTCTAGGAATAGTAAGAATTTATATGTTCAGTGGAGTAGTCAGTCTAAAATGTGATTTCCCTAATATGAACTAAAACTGGGGATGAAAGCAGGGACAACAGTACTGGACAAAGTCTGGAAAAGTTGTCTCCCTGTAAAGTCCGTGCTCAAATGCTGACTTTGCCCCGCGTGGTTCTCTGACTGACCGAGCTTTGGGGACAGCCGAGGATGTATGTGAGGGCGGTGGGTGGCAGGCTCTTAGGAAACATGATCCAATGGCACATCAGATTCAGGACTCTGCTCATGTGCACAAGAAACACGTTGCCAGCTGAGTTCTGCTGGTACTCACTTCTCACTTGTAACCTGAGTGTTACTAGTTTTATGCCAACTGAATGATAGGCAGTTCTAAAGCTCACCACTTTAATCTATTGTAAACTAGAATATCATTCCCTAGTTTGTCTTTGCAGTCCATTTTGATTTTAATTTTTTGACATCAGATTTTTTTTCAGTGTCTGACTTATAGGATACATTGTTGAACGTAAACTCTAAGTTAAATCACAGAGACATGGAATAAAATTTGAATTCACTCTGTATGGGCTGTCTACACAGAAACTATCTTCATCATTTACTCAGTCACCAGTGAGGCAAAAAAATAAATAGCCAAGGGCTCTTGTCTTGGAGGAATTTGCAGTCTAGTGGAGGAGATAGACAACTGAAGAGAATATTTCAGTATGATGCAATGCATACTCTCACAAAAATATACTCAAAGTACAGTGGTTAAGTGCTATGCTTTTTAGAAAAGATGAAGCAATTCCATTTGCTTATGACATAAATCCCTACAAAAAAAGATTGTCTTTCATGCCAAGGCAACTGTGCCCACTAGAGCAAGAATTCAGTGCACCTGACGTCCTGATCACTTTCCCACATGAGCTCCAGCAGCCTTAGCCTGGTTCTGCCAAGGAGCGTGAGGCCCAGCAAGGCCTGTGCTCCTCCAGGGCTTGGGCTTCCCTGAGGGTGGTGGGCCGGGGCCCAACGATAGGGACAGACAATTTCTGAGCTTTCCTGGCTGGGAAGGGAGAGGCAGAAGACTGAGCCCCTGGAATGTCGCTCGATGACTTTCTCTTACAGTGTTTGTCCTGGTTTCTGGATGGGAACATGAACCTCAGAGAAGTAAACATGATGTCTTGAGGGGTGAGAGTATCCAGAAAACTAGCAGGACTAGGAAGTGAGAAAATTGGGTGCAGGAGGAAATGAGGTGGAAGGAAGGGGGAGTGGAGCCAAAGCAGTGCTTGTATAGTTTCTAGATCTAGTCAGATCCCCCCAGGCTGGGGTCCAGCCCTCACTGGGCTTCAGTCCTCTGAGCCGGACCACAGCTGGAGTCTCAGGCTGAATCCATCTGTGGAGGTCGACTCTGGGGTGACCTTGGCCTCTTCCAAAACCTGTTCAGTCAGGCCAGGCTAAAGGATAGGGGAATGGCAGGAGGCCAGATGGCAAGGGCTCAGGCTGGGGTGGGTGCTGCGGCTGATGGGTTCAGAGCCCCTGGCTGGACTTCTGTCCCTGTCCCCGCCAAATATTCCTGCTTGTGGCTGGCTAGAAGAAGCAGTTTGTCTCTGGGAAATTAGTAATGAGATATGGAGTCCTTCACCTCCAGGTCACTAGTTCAAAACCAGGTCACCAGCAAGTCAAAGTTCCCAACCACAGGGGGCATGGTGGAGGTTTCATTTGAGTGACTTGAAGGCAAATATTTGCCCTCCCAGAAGACAGCTCGGCAGGTCACCCTGGGCCACAGGCAAGGAGCTCTGTCCTGCTGACATGCCATGAAGGGCCGGAGAGGGCTCCATGGGAGATTTGTCCTTCTGGCTCCATTCTCTTCAAGGGCCCCCTTCTCTGCCCCCAGGCCAGGTCACATACTCAGGTCAAAAGAGCCCAGGTAGGCAGCAATCACTCTGATCATCTGGTGACAGCCCTGTTCCCTGAGAAATCTCTGGCTCTCTGGGGGGCAGAAACCATATCTACTATATCACTCTTTAGCACTTCCCAATTTTATTATTTTTTTGGACTTATTATCTAAATTTATTTATTTGTTTACTTGTCCATTGCCAGAACCCTACCACTATTATCACTTAAGCTCTTGGAAAGCAGAGACCCCATCTATGCCTGGCACTTACTAGGTGCTTAAGAATTGTCTTTTGAGTGAATGAGTACATATTAACAGGGGAGGAATGAACTCCAGGTGCCTCGCACAGTGTCTGGCAGAGAGGATGTGTTCAATGACATTTACTGAATAGATGAATGAATGGATGGATGGATGACAGAATGAAATTTTGAGAAATATCAGCTCCCAGAACACCAATGATATCATTTTATTGCTAGAGAATCAGGAAGTTTTTGTTAACACCAAACTAAAGTCCCCAACCCCAAAGCACAGTGCTTGGCTCACAGTGATGCTTGCTTATGTGCAACGTGCCAGGTACATACAGAGTGAGGTGAGACACAGCCAAGCCCCACGTGCAGGGCGGAGTCATGTTCACGCATGTGTTCCCTGAGCACTGGCCAGTCACAGTGCTGTGGGGCCACAACAGGTAAGACAGGTGGGGTGTTTGGTATGTCATCTTTATGTCCTGCACCTGTGCTGTCTGCCCGGGTTATAAGCGCCTACTCAGTTGGATGTAGTAGTGGAATTTAGTTAAGAAACAGGAGTAACATCTAATGAAAATTGAAGATGGGCTATATTGAGCCTGTTTTCTTTGTATTGTGACCAACCTAGCACCACTGACAATCAGTGGATATGTAGCGATTTTGAATAATAAGACTATTTATAACACACAAAGATATCATAATCTGAAGCTATATTTCTTTGGGCAAGAATCAAGTAACCTTACAATTCAAGAAAATTACCATAGCATTAACGAGTGTCCACTATATGCCAAGTGTTGGGGATGACAGATAAAACCTGTCCTGGCTCTCTTAAAGATCTGAGTCTAGTTGAAGTATAAAAACAAACACTTTGTTTAATGTAATAAGGATTATAAACAAGGTATGTTCAAATGTAATGGGAGCATAGGAGAGGACTTGATTAATTATGTTTTGGGAAGTTGGAGTGGGTTCTACAGAGAAGCCAATATTTGAGGTTTGCTTTGGCTACAGAATAGAAGTTCAGGGAAAAATAAAGACCATTCAGGAGAGGAGCATGGCATAGCCCAAGCCTGATAGTTGTGGATGTGAAGAAGTTTGTGGAACCATGTCGTCTGTGTGGCTGGAAAGTAGGCTGTGGAAAGAGACAGGTGGAAAGTGGAACTGGAAAATCAGGTATGAGCCAGACCGTTTTCTAAAGGCCAGCTAAAGAGCTCGAGTTGAATGTTCAAGTAATGAGGAGTAATCAGATTAGTGTTTTGACCATTTACATTTAGGAAATGGGTCCCCATTTTCTACTCTATATGGCAGAGTAGATGAGCTGAAAACTCTTATTTCCAAACCCCTAGAAATCCTGAACAAAAGATAATGTATGTTTTCCTAAATGCAAAGCTGAGCTCACAAGAAGACAAGGAAGATCCTTCAGTGGGGAAACAAGTAGGAATTGAAAAGGAGTTTAGGCAGAGAGTGAACTGATATGAGGCAACTCAGAGTGTTGGGAAAAGTATAGGGAGGATTGAGTTTTTAGGCTTCTAGGATTTTACATTTTTAAAATTTAGACTGGAATTTTTAGGTCCACAGGGATATTGACTATGAGGCATTGGGTCTATGCTAGGTGGAGAGTTGGAATTAAGGCCTTCACATAAAGCCAGAAAAAGATTTATAAGGAAGCATTCTGTTCACCTACAAACGAAGATGCCAAATAACCTTTTCTGTTGAGACTAGGCTATGAGTTGAAGAAACACTGCCCCTCTCATCTTATAACCATGTGACCAGCTTCCTGGGGTCAGAGGTTTGCACTTACCTTACTTGAGTGATCCAGGAGCCCTAAGTCAATAAAATAATGAAAATTCATTTTAGGGGGATGATAGTACTGGAACCCTGGGAAGAATCATCCAGAAAATGGCCCTGGCCTCACTACCTGAGTGCAATTCTTTCAGAGTTCTTATTACCAAAGTGGTGATTTCTCAATTGTGAAGTTATAGTCAGAACTGAATAGAATTGTGAGTTCTGTAGTCTCACAGAATAGTCTCACAACCCGCTATCAGCAAACACAACAAACAAATAATAGGTGTAGACCACTAAGAATCTTCTGAGACTGGAGCTATTAAAGAAAGACTATCAATAAGCATTTTTTTAAAAATGATTAAAGATATATAGAGGAAAAAATGGGAAAAATAAAAAATCATAAGACACTTTGAACAAAACCCAGACAGATTTGAAAAAAAAACAAAAACAAATAGAACTTAGAAAAAGAAAAGTGTGGTAATTGACACTGGCTAGACATAACTGCAGTGGGAGTTTAAGAACTGGCAGATTTGGGGAAACAGCCCAAAATGCAACACAGAGACCTAAAGAGACAGAAAGTAGAAAAGCAAGATCAAGAGATGTGGAAAATAGAGTGAGGGTAAACAAATGACTCATGAATTTCAGAAGAACATTAAGTGAATGAAAAGAGGAAACAACCAAAGAGAAAATGGCTAAGAGTTTTCCAGAACCTTTGAAAGAAATGAATCTTCAGAGGCAGGAAATGAGTCCCAAGAAAGATAAATGAAATGAAATCAGTACCAAATAACATTATAGAAAAACGTTTAAAAACCAGAAATAAATATATCTTAAAAGCAGCCTGAGAGAAACCCAGCCTGAGGATCTCCCACAAAGAAACAATAATCAGGCAGAGAACTGACTTTTTAAAAGCAAGGATGGAAGCCAGGAGTCCATGGAATGACATTTTTAGTGCTGAGAGAAAATAACTGTCAGCTTTCATTTTTACCTCTTTTAACCATCATTTTAAAAGAAGGGGAAATAAAGGTATTTGTACCCAATGACCAAGTGGAATTACCATTTGAAGGCCCTTGTGGAAAGATTTTCTAGAGCATGCACTTTAGGAAAGAAGAAACCCTGAGCCCAGAGGAAGGTAGGAGGAGAGAAGGAATAGTAACCAAGAGAGCCGGTGAACCGGTAGGCAAAGCCAAGAAAGGCATTAACTGCTCAAAAACAACAATAATGATAATAATAAGATTGGGGGTATAAAAATAAGGTGGAACTATCTAAAATGCTGGGTGGCAATAATGTAAGATGGGTTAAAATGTCTAAATTATTATTTGGGAAAAGAGTAGCAATACTCTTTAGACTTTTGGTCAAACATGCTTGACAAAAGTTTAAGGTTAACCACTAAAAGAGTAGAAACAGAACATGTAATTTCTAAATAAATAGAGGGAGAGGGGGAAATAAGGAACACTTGATTGATCCAAAAGAAGGCAGGAGAGGAGGAAGAAAAGGCATTAAAAAGCAGAGCAAATAGAAAGTACAAAAAGAAATGGTGGAAAGAAAGCCAAATATATCAGGAAACAATAAATTTACGTGAATTGGACTCACTATTTAAAAGACAATTGTCAGATTCAATTTAAAAAAAAAATAGAAAGGAAACTTGATTATGCTGTTTTTTGTTTTTTTGAGACAGAGTGATCTCACTGTGTTGCCCGGGCTAGAGTGCCGTGGCGTCAGCCTCGCTCACAGCAATCTCAAACTCCTGGGCTCAAGCGATCCTTCTGCCTCAGCCTCCCGAGTAGCTGGGACTACAGGCATGCGCCACCATGCCCGGCTAATTTTTTCTATATATATTTTTAGTTGGCCAATTAATTTATTTGTATTTTTAGTAGAGATAGGGTCTCACTCTTGCTCAGGCTGGTTTCGAACTCCTGACCTTGAGCGATCCTCCCACCTCGGCCTCCCAGAGTGCTAGGATTATAGGCGTGAGCCACTGTGCCCAGCCTTATGCTGTTTTAAAAATATATACCTAAAACAGAAGGGTACAAAAAAGATGAAAGCAAAAGGATAAAAAGAGATATACCAGGAAAATATCAATGAAAACAAAACTGGAGATATAACAACTGTAACAGAAAAAATGTCTGTAAGGCAAAACGGTGGTTATTACATAATGATAAAAGGAGCAATTTATCAGAAAGGTCTAACAAATGCAAATTTGTATTTATCTATTACAGACTTTCAAAATGTATAATGTAAAAGTTGACTGAATTACAGGGAGAAATTGATCAATCTTCATAGGAGATTTTATTATTATTTTTTTTAATGTTTTTGAGACGGGGTCTTGCTCTGTTGCCTGGGCTAGAGGGCAGTTGCATCATCATAGCTCACAGCAACCTCAAACTCCTGTACTCAAGCGATCCTCCTGTCTCAGCGTCCTGAGTAGCTGGGACTACAGGCTTGTACTACTGCACCCAATTTTTCTATGTTTTGTAGAGACAGGGTCTCGCTCTTGCTCAGGCTGCTCTCAAAACTCCTGGCCTCCCAAAGAGCTAGGATTATAGACATGAGCCACCACACCTGGCCCATAGGAGATTTTAAAACACACCTTTCTGGAATGTTCAAGTGGCATAAAAATTGCATAAATTTGTAAGATTTGAAAGACACAAAGAATATGATTGATTGAAAAGGTATATATAGAGTCTTATACTCAACAATTGAAGACTGTATATATTTTTTTCAAATGAGAAAAATATTTACAAAAATTGACAAGGTACTAAGCCATGAAGCAAGTCTCAACAGATGCCAACAAATATCATGTAGTGCACCTTCTCTGATAGAAATCTAATTATGATGTAAATGAACAACAAAAAATGTAACTTTAAAAGAAAAGAACATATGTTTAGAATTTAAAAAATTTTTAATTAACTTATGGGTCAACAAAAAAATTATAATAGAAACAAATAAGTATTTAGATGGAACAAAATTTAAAATCCTACTTAATGAAACTTGAGGGATATAAAGTACTGAGAACAGTGGTTCTCAACTGAGGCACTTTCACTCCTCAGGGGACATTTGGCATGTCCAGAGGCATCTCTGGTTATCACAGCTGAGGGCAGATGTAACTTGCATATGATGGGTAGAGGCCAGAGATGCTGCTATCCCTAAAAGACACAGGACAGCTCCCCACAAAAAAGAATTATCTAGCTCCAGATGGCAACAGAACTGTGATTGAGAAACCCTTACTTAGAGGAAAAGTTAGGGTCCTCAATATTATGGTGAAAAAGAAGGATGATAACTATGTTGGCAAGGTTGAGGGTGGATGAGAAAAGGGAGGCAGAGGACAGAGAAAGTTAGCAGGCTATTGTAATAACCAAGGGAGACAATAACAAGGATTTAATCTAAGTCAGTAGCAACAGAAATGGAGAAAGAAAGGAGATTTGGGGTAAAATTGGTAAGATTTGTAGATAAATGAGGGAGAGGTTCTAGTAAAAACAGAAACGATTCAGGAGGGACACTCCAGGGTGGAAACAAGCCACAGAACTTCACGAATGCATGAATCAATCACAGTCAACCCCTGGGCTGATCCGGAACATCTCAGGCATCCACGGCAGCAAGTGCCGGGGAACCGATTGGCAATGCAATGTTGGCTCCTACAGGTTGAACAAAGCTGACCGAGCTGCCGTGGTTCCCCAAAGAGGAAATGAAGTCAAGGCCATGGCTAGGGAGGTAGGAAGACTAGAGGATACAGGCTCCTAGAGAGAGGAGACAGTGGGACGAGGACATTCTTAGTGGATTATCAGACACAAGATCACCTGAGGTGCGGGTGTGAGTGGGCTGGTCCCCAAATCCTTCCCTTGTTTACAAGGGCATGATACAAGTCATTGAACTGTTTTCGGTTACACTATGGCGGAGAAGAAAGAAAGAGAGAGACACGACCACATGTACCACAGCCCAGGGTTTCAAAGACCACATTCACATTTAAGGTGTGATTCAAACAGCCATTGTGCAGCTTGCACGTCCCAGACTCGAGTCTGTGCAAACAGACTCGCACTTGCTAGCACGAGGCCCAGAATAGAATCACGTGGCAAGCTCTTCTCTCATTCGTGATGTCTCTTCGCTATCCAAAGGCGTACTTAGGAGGGAACGGAGTCAATTGTTAATGCCGGGAACAGTGGCGGGTAGGGAATGTTTCCCCTTTCCCACTTTGCAGGGAAATTCACACGGCATCAGGTTCACAGTCTGGCACCGTCCTTGTCGGAAATAGTCAGATTTTTCTTTCTTTGGCTGTAGCTGGTCTCCATGGGTTGGCGTTTAGTATCGGAAGAGCCTCAAACAGGCGGCTGATGGAACCTATAGGCTCATTGCTTAAAATAGTGCTTAAGATGTTCACAGAATTAACTTCTCTGAGCCCCTTTCAGGATCCTGAGTCGTTTCTAATCTAGTGAGGTGTTTTGTTTTCCATCTAGATAAAAGACAATCTGTTAGTCAGTGTAGCTGGTACTTTTCATTCATTCGTTTCCCACCCAACTGTCTCTGTGCAATAGACACAGATCTTTATTTGCTTTGTCAGTGTGTGGGAGACACAGACAGGCAACAAAGCAAGGCAAACAGACGGCGCCCGCCCTGTGCTCATGTCGTCTGCTCAACGTCTCTCCTGTTGAGCTGTGTCTGTGACACTAAGAAGAAATAGAACTTCTTCTAAGGAAACGGTGGTGGCGGTGAGAAGAGACAGCAGAGAGGAAGCCCAGAGGTGTAGAGTAAGAGAGAGACAGAGAACAAGAGAGAGGAAGAGAGCGAGGAGGAGAGGAACGGGTGTGGCCACTTCTCACTGCTCTTAGCAGCACTTTCTGGGCTCTCTGTCTGTGGGCAAGACACATCCCTGTCGTTAAGGACGGACCTGCCTGGTCACCCTGGGCTGTGCCTATCTGGGACCTTAGGGTGATGAGGGCGGAGTGAGAGGAAAAGGTGACAGCAGCTTCCGCCTCAACAGAGGTGGAGCTGGGGCAGAGGAGGCCCAGACTTCTCGTCTAATGGCGCTGCCTGCCTGGCACTGGGCATTCTTCTCACTTAATCAGGGTCAGGAAGGGAAAGTGGTGGAACTTGTACAGACCAGCTGAAATTTTTGTGGTGAAGTGATTGTTGGATTTCAACTTGAAGATATTAGCCTATTTGAAAGTTTCTTTGCCTACAAAGATGAATTTACTTAGCACTCCTCCAGGAAAAACAAAGACGTTATAATGAAAAATTTTCTCTTTTATGCTGTGAAAGCATTCTCATACTAATGCTTCCCTATATATCATAGTGTCTTGTGTTTATTCAAGTTATTTTCACAGCTGCAGCCTCATCTGGCTCTGTAAGGAAGTAGGAGATAGACTGCTGTCTCTATTTTATCCCTAGGACATAGGTATGCTTCCTGCTTTCTGATAAGAAGAATTATGTCATTTATCGTCTCTTATCTTTTACTTTGGTTATCAGGAAGCTCAGAACCAAATTTGTAGTTCAGACATCACTTATTATATTTTTCCTGGTTGTGATTTTTGCTCATATTCCTATTTTCCCTGGGTTTGTTTTTCATTTCAAATTATATTTTGCCATTCTATTGTGCTTTGAGTTTTGGTCAGACATTCATTGCATTCACTTAACAGATATTTCATGATCCCCTCGCTCCCTATTCCTCTTCCTAGCTTTATTTATGTCTGTAGCACTTACTATGTAACCTGCCACTTACATTACTTATTATTTTTTATATACCTCCCCTGACTCCTTAACACTCTCAGTAGAAATTAAGGTGTATGAGGGTGAAGATTTTTTTCCTCTTTTGTTCTGTGCTCTATTTCCGGAGTCTACGGCAGAGGCTGGCACATTATAGGCCCCCAGTAAATACCTATCGAGTGAAAGAATCCCCTACTACATGCCAAGTTCTGTGCTAGGAGATGGGGATCAGAGCCAGCTGTGTGGGCATGCCCTGTGCAGTTTCATGGAGCGCCACACTTAGACCCTGCACTTGGCTTCGCGCTCTGCTGTCACTGTCCTGAAAATAAGTATTGAAAAAAGAGACCCACATTTCCATTTTGCATTGAGCTCAACAAATTCTGTGGCTAGTCCTAATGGGAATACAACAGGGTCATTACATTCATAAAGATTTTGATCTACTGGGAAAGGTATGGGGCAAGGGCAATATACATAACCTTAACATTTGTACCCCCCAAAAAGTTATATTCCATAAACATTTAACATAAACGATCTATCTATCTGTCTATATGCACACACACATCTCCACATGAATCTTTTGATGCAGAACCAATACCTTTTTCTTTGTCGTCTTTCTTGTTTAAACCACACCCTTAATGCATCATCTATGATTTCCTGTTTTCATTTCTTTAGAGGGAAGTTGAAGACACACTTGAAAAGAAATCTGACTGCAGAATTCTTCTGTAGCTTTATAATACACTCCACAGTCTTTTAAAATTGTTTCACCCACTCTTAAATAAACAGGAAGTTTAGCAAGTCTTTCCAAACTATTGAATTTAGTTTCTATATAAATAAATACCTTTTGCATTCACATTTCATTGGCTTACATAATATGTAATTCCATTATGTAAGTTACAATGACATGTACAGCTAGCATGAATCAGTTTGGGAATAAATAAAAATGACTCCTAATAAATCAAAACTAAAAAGCAGCAGAAATGTACAGCGATGTTAAAGAGTGCCTACCAGTGGCCAGCAGTGAAGATGCTGTGGGCTTCAATCAGTATGCTTTACAGAGAGGTGAGAAATGTTGATAAGTCTGGCAAGTCGGTTAAATAGAGAATGGCTAAGAGAGTTTCTATTGTAATTGACGCTATAAGAACATATAACAGGGAGATTTGGCAAGGGAGTCACAGAAGGCTTCCCTGAGGAAGTGATTTCCCATAGTTCACTGAAGTGAACTATGGGAAATAACAGAAGGTAGAAGTTGCCTGGGTGAAGGGGCTGCAGGAACAACATGTGCAAAGGCCCTGTGGAAGGGTGGAGATATGGCATATTCAGAGATCTGAAACAAGGGGGTGCAACTGGACTCACAGAATGAGAAGAACCAGGGGCATAATAAACCAAAGAGGTCAGGAGGGAAAACCTGACAGGCTTTGTGGACCATGTTAAGGATTTTGAGTATTATGATGGGAGCCATGAAAGCTACTGTCTTAGTCTGTTTGTATTGCTATAACAGAATACCTGAGACTGGGTAATTTATAAAGAGAAGAGGTTTATTTAGGTCACAGTTCTGCAGGCTGGGAAATTCGAGTGTAGGCATCTGTATCTGGTGAGGGCCTCAGGTTGCTTCCACTGTCGGCAAACAGCTGAAGGGGAGTGGGCAGGTGCAAAGACATCTCACGGCGAGAGAAGAAGCAAGAGAGCAAACCAAGGAGGCCAGATACTTTTTAACAAGCCACTGTCTCGGAGCTAGTGAATGTTGCCAGAGTTACTCACTCCCACGAGACTGGCACCAAAGCATTCATGAGGGATACACCCCGTGACCAAAACACCTCCCACTAGGCTCCCCCTCTCAACACTGCCATACTGGAGAGCAAATGCCAGCACGAGCTTTGGTGGGGACAAACTCAAACCATGTCCAAATCACAGCAGCTACTAAAGACTTTAAGCAGCAGGTATCACGTTATCAGATTCGAGTTTCCTAAAAACCACTCTGGCTGCAATGTGGAGAAAAGATTGGAAGAGAATAAGAGTGGATTTGAAGAGCAGCAGTAGTCCAGGTAAGAGATGCCATTAGCTTGGAGAAGGATCGTGATGGTAGAAATGAAGAGGATACTTAGAACTTGATGATGGGTTAGATATGGAGGGAGAGAGATGGTTGATCAAGGACGACATCTAGATTCCTGGCTTGTAAAACTGGCTGGATGATGTTTCTGTTCATTGAATTAGGAAACACTGGTAAAGAATTATATTTCAGGAGAAAAAATCCTGAGTTAGGCTTTGGACATTTCGAGTTCAAGGTGCTTTTAAGCATGTAAGTGGAATAATCAAGTTGAATTTAATTATATAGGTCAGGCAATAGCAGCAAAGGTATAGACTGAAGATAAAAATCTACAAACTGTCTTTATATGGGGAACAGAAGTAGCAATTAGATCACGTATGGCGAGAATCCAGAACAAGAAGGGAACCTCTTAATGAAGTGCAATATTTAATTGCTGGGTAGAGGAAAAAGAGGCTATAAAATGGGGAGAGAAACAGCAGGCAGAGAGATTGGAAGAGAACTAGGAGGTGCTGGGCAGTGAGAGTCACAGGAACAGCGCATTCTAAGAAGGAAAGGGGTCCATTGCTCCTGGGAGTTTAAGTAAAATAAGGACTGAAAGTTATCCTTTGGAATTAGCAACATGGAACTTGCCAGTGACTTCAGTGAAAAGCTGTTTGCTGGAGTGAGGGCTGGAAGGCGAACTGGAGTGGGCTAATTAGGGAGCCGGGAGACAAGGAGACGGAGGCTCTGCAAGTCCTTTCTAAGAGGGATGAGGAGATACATCTATCCTCTCTGCCTCTCTTTCTTGTTCTCTGTTTTTACCTGATCTATCTCTCTATTTATTTCTCTATCTATATGTGTGTGTATATATACATATTTCCCTATCTCTTCTGGAAAGGATTTTCTGTATGACTTTTAGCAAGTCATATAATTTCTCTGAACCTATTTTCTCAAGAATAAAATAGAAATTTGAGTGTGCATGTCTATACAAGCATGTATACATGGAGATACAGCTATATATCTCCATATATGTCCATATGTATATCTCTGTCTACATATACATGCATATAGATGAGTATACACACACAGATCCCTTATTGTTGAGAAAACAGGTTAAGAGAAATTATATGATTTGCTGAAATCATACGGAAAACCCATAGCCAAGTGATAACTCTAGGCCAGTCCTTCTGACTCATCTGCTCAGTACAGGGGAAAGAAGGTTGAATTGAAGAATTCTGGCAAATCATTTATTTCCTCCAAGCCTCAGTTTCTTAGCTTTGTTTCATTTATTGTGGGGATTAAATGAGATTATCGCATAAAGAATCCAACACTAGTGGCACCCAATAAATGTCAGTTTCCATGTCCTCCTTCCCTTCTAACTTTCTTACATTCTTCTCTCCTTTTCTTCTCAACCCAAGAAAAGAGGAATGAAATGAAAGGAGAGAGAGGACATGGACATTTATTTTGAGAGGGGTGATGAGGGGGAAATTAGGTTAAAATGAGCTGGAGAGATGTGGGTTAGATGAAACAAACAATGCATTGGCTGCCAGAGAACTGAGTGAGCAGACTGGTGCATCAAGGAAAACTAGAAACTGTCTTTCCCTGGAAGTCTCTCAACTAAGGCAATAATTCCTTTTTGGGTACTTCAAGCCATTTGTTTAGTGCTGTTGTCTCTGGCCTTCAGAGGGAGTGATACATTAACAAGTCTGAGAACTTTGTAAGCAATTCTGAAATAGACTCTTCATTAGCATTTCAGAGGAACATCTAAATGCCACCACTAAAGTGCAGGCTTCCATGGCCTCCTCAAAGCACATTGGGCAGATTCCTGTAATGCCAGGTCATTAAGCTGAGTTTCCAAGGGTGACCGAGTGGGAATGAGGCTGCTCCCTCCCATGCGCCCTGCCTCTTTGTTCTGTCCAGAGAGTGCAGAAAATGCAGGTCACCCCAGGCACCGATGGCCAGTGTCCTCTGCTTCAGCCCAGAGATGTTTAATTTAGATGACTAGATTTGGCAAAGGCATTCATTTTTTCCAAGTGATTTTTCAAGCATACTGTTATTTCCCTTAAGTAGCCCAATTAAAAAAGAGAATGGTTCCTTATCTGCCGGAACCAACATATATGTAGATTTGTCCAAAGGTTGGGGCTGCAGTGAAGGTGGAGGATGAATGACCCTCTCGAGTTCTGCCCAACACTAGGGGCTAATGACTTGCAGTTCTGTGGATTATATTTGGATTCTTCTACGCAGTGAGGTTGTTTTTTTTTTTTTTTACATGAACCAGGCCCAGAAGTTGCAAATGTCCTTCTACTTGCTTGAAGAAACTATTTCCAAATAATTCATTCGGCATCACAATGATAACCAGTGGCTCTATTTCCTACTAGTTGAAGGAGGAGGTGGAGGGGATTTGGGGGAAAAATAAAGGCAACTGGTTATGGTCAGAACAAATTTGAAAGTGGAAGAGTTGCATGGCTGATCACACTCACTCTGTGGAAAAGGTTACATAAATAACCTTCAGCTAACACCTGAGTGAAACAGAGGAAACTCAAAACGTCTCATCATTTCAGAGGGGCTTCTACAATTCTTGGACATAGCTGTCTTCAAGGGTCCTCATCTTCAAAGAGCTGTTTTACCTCTATTTCACACAAACACATAGTTTAAAAGCATTTAATTCTTTTTTTTTCAAGGATTGAGCACTGAACCATGGCAGTTCTTTCCTTGGTGAGTTTTAGGCAGTGGTTCAACATTTGGTTTACAATTTAAACATCACCCTAAAAAAACAATCTAGGCCAGATTCTGTGGCCTGTAAAGCCAGCACCTTGGGAGGCCAAGGTGGGAGGATTGCTTGAGGCCAGGAGTTCAAGGCTGTAGTCAGCTATGATCATGCCACTGCCCTCCAGCCTTGGCAACAGAACAAGACTGTAAGATAAGAATAATAACAATCACCATCATCTAGTGTGCTCATAAGCAGATAATGATCAGCAATCTCTTCTCATACAATATTCAAGTTGAAGAACATCTTAGAGAATCTAGAACAATTTGAGAATCAAAATAAAAAGTAATAGTAAAAGAATATATAACTATTAATAAATAAGAATCCGTGAGTCCACACTGATATAAATAAACAAATACGTAAGGGAGAAGGAAAAATTCTTTCTTACCATGGAAAGTCAAATAATAAATGTAGAAAAAATGATGGAATTAGTAAATCATCATTTGGCAACCATCATAATAATAATAATTTTAGGCAAGAAACATCAATGGATGATGAAACTTTGAGGCATACCATCTGAGAGTTTTATATCACCTGAAAGCATTTTCCCATAAGACACTTATTAATTACAAGGAGGAAAATTGTCACTTTACAGTAGCAAAACCTGACAGACACTATCATAACTGAACGATTAGAGTTAACATCACCAGTAATGAGACAGAGTGACATCATACACCTCTTGATACGATGCACTAAGAAGAATACATCGTTTCTTGTAGTGTTCCTGCCAAAAATCCATAATCTAATCACACAAGACAATTCCAATTTAAAGAACACTCTGCAAAAAAAAAAAACCTGGGCTGTCCTTCCTCTTCAAAAATGTCTATGGCCATTCCAGATTTAGGGAGACTAAATTAGATACCATGTTTCCTTGAAAATAAGACTTACCCATAAAATAAGCCCTAGCAGGATTTCTAAGCATTTGCTCAATAGAAGCCCTACCCCGAAAATAAGACCTAGTGATGGATGTGGCTACGCAGCATATCTGCACAACCCGTGCATTTCGTCGCGGAGCGGTAAAGAAGATGAGCAGCCCTTCTCATCTGCCCCATGAGAGCTCTATTGCTCGACAGGAGAGATTGGGGCCAGTGGTTCTAAAGGAAATAGAGTTACAAGAAATTCAGGATGGAATTCAGGGTTTGGAGAGTTATGATGATATTCTAGAAGACGACGACTTAACTATATTTGAATAAATGTAGATTGTTGTACCGTACTTAAAAAACAATAACACATCCCCTGAAAATAAGCCCTAGGGTGTCTTCTTGAGGAAAAATAAATATAAGACCTTGTCTTATTTTCGGGG